>JAUMHD010025465.1:0-22008 GCA_032359135.1 Ulvella scutata | reverse complement strand
CCCCCCCCCCCCCCCCCCCCCCCCCCCCCCCCCCCCCCCCCCCCCCCCCCCCCCCCCCCCCCCCGGTGCATCCCTCCTGTACAGCCAGAAGTTCACTTTTTAAGACTTGAACACAACAAAACTACTGACCTACGAAATACAGTTAGCCGCCAAGTACACGCTCGTCGTTTTCGGTAGGTAGCGCAAGAGTGTCCAGCACACCCCAGGCTTTTTGGCGCTGTCTCTGTGGGTGGCGGGCTGTTTGCTTTGTTCTTGCCTTAGTGTGTTTTCTGCTTTGTGGTAGGCGTTCATTGGTTCTTTGGTTGCTGGTTACGGTGCCTGCATTGTTGCCTGGTTTCAGATTATGTATGGTTGTGTACCTTGAAAGTTAGTACTTGTGACCTGTGCCCCCTGTCGATGCAGACACCCAAAGATACCACTGTGTCTGAAGTTATCGACAGTTGCCGGCTGCAACATTGCTACCGCTGCGGAAATGAACATCGGGGTGCTGAGGCCACAGTCCTCTTTCGGTATGGCGTAGTTTTCCCCGATTAGTTTTTCCCCTGTTAGTTTTGTTTCCCGTATTTGTTTCCCCTATTTGTGTTCCTTTTACAGCCAACCTATTGGTGCAAGTGCTACATGAAGAGGCTGGGCAGGATGCTGTCAGTGTGGGCCCACATGGGGGGAGCTAAGAGTGCAGTTCAATACTGCTGGTGTAAACGGCGATCGTTACGAAGCCACAGGGGTGTGTACCTGGAGGACGTGCATATTGTCCGAGTGTGAGCATGCCTGTCTGAACTCTTGCACAGGACGAAACTGTAGCGAATGTGAAAACACACAGGCCTATTACGACGGCTGCACTAACATCCGCCCCTCCCCCCCGGGCACCACCCCCATCTTCTTCACGTTCCCACCCAGTGATCTCTTGGTTCTGGACACCCACCCCCACCCCTCCCCTCGGTTATCTTCCAGCGCCGCCGCCTCTTGCACCTCTCCAGCGCCCACGGCCTGCAACCATCCTTCATTCTCCGACGTTCCACGTTCCTGCTCTATGTTGATGGCCCCCGCTCCCCTCCGCCACCCCCTCCTCTCTGTGCACCCCGCACCCCTTCAACCCACTCCTGGCCCCTCCCCTCTTCCAGCCCCCCCCGTGGCCGATCGGGTGTCCTCCTGCTTTAGGGTCTCCTAGTCGCGCCTGACGGGGGCCGCCCCAGGTAGTGCCTCGCCGGAGGTGCTGGCGCGTGGCGTCAGGCCGTCGGATCTGTGCTGTGGGGCTTTGCCATTGGGCTGCAGACATGTGGCGATTGTGTGTAGGTGATTGGCACTATCTCTGTGTCATAGGCTTTCATTCCGGCTTGGTGTGTTACTTTATCTTGCTTTCGACGTTGCTGTGTGGTTGCTCCCTGGGTTGTTGTTACAGATGCTCTTACGTCTTGGCAAGCTTCGCGCCCTAGTGCTGGCACACTGTCGCTGTAAGTTTCACTTACAGCTACCAAAGATCTTTCGAGCGAATACTCTTGGCTTGGCGAAGGGTGGTTTATCAGATGATGGCATGGGCATCGCTGCAGCCTGCGTATGCGGTGCTTGAGCACTTGCAGAGGCACATCTGAACAATGTCTGTACTTGACGTTCCCATCTGAAAGGGTGGGATGGAATTCCTGCCCTATTTATGAATCATACATCCAACTGTTCAACTGCTTTCCCTGTCGTTGCTTCGGTAGTGGCATGTCCTGTGTGAGCTAAGTTGGCATGCGATGTTTGGCTGGTACATGAGCCATTCTATGGAGTTATGACTTTACACTCACTGTTCAACTGCTGGTCCACCAACGGCATCTCACCTTACAGGTTCCATCCAACTGGCATTGCAACCCTTCAGTGGTTTGGTGGTGTACGTTTGATCTGTTTTGAACCGCATTACAAGACCATACAAAACTGCTACCACTGTTTGTGCAATCTCACGGACAAATGATGCACAGCTGAGAACGCCGTTGTGTTGCAATAGTTGTAGATTCTATGACCACACTTTATCAAAACAACGAGAGCAGATTGTTGGTTACAAGGACACGGGGTGGTGACATGTGACCAAGGTGCACACTGAAACCTGAAGCCTGCATCACCACGCCCTGCCCCTGTGTCTAGTCCTTGTGCACAACTGCAACGTACATTTCAATCAGATGGATAGCCCAGGCTGCAAGCTCAGAGTCTTCATTGGCCCTGCTTACTCGAGTGCTGGACTGAAGCGTGGAGTCATCAAGGACGCAAGCCTGACACTACAGCCCAGATGATGCACTGGACAGACCAGACTAGTATTCAACAATGGGCTTGTGCGGTTCGCTGTCATCAAGTTTGTGTGCCCAACTGTATTCAGCGGTTGCTGCAACAGGCTGGCCAGAACACAAAACACTGAGGTACGCTGTGTCCCTGCGGCATGAACACATTTAGCCACCATCAATTGACTTGTGGCCTATGTTGCTAGCATATAATTCATACACCAATCAGGGTACAGAAGCACTGCCACCGCTGGTGGAGGCTGCGTTCACGTGGGCAAGAGCCAAGGCTTCTACACCGGCATGAGCTCCTCAGTTGATGCATCATGAAGAGTATATCTTTACCTGGGAATATTCGAGATGCGGGCCATCGCGCTAAAGGACCACAACCTTGCGCAGCACTTCGTCAAGTGTCATAGTCTTGCTCTTCGACATGCGCGGGATCTCCTTCAGGCGTACGAAATCGCCGAGGTCACACTCATTGCTCTCATCGTGGGCATGATATTTCTTACTGCGCAACACACGCTTTCCGTACCGCGCCACCGTCTTGTAGCTGAAGATTTCAACTGTGACGGTCTTGTTCCTGTTCGCGGACACGACCTTGCCCTCGATGTACTTTGCCGCACGCACTTGTGTGTTTATTCTAGGTGCTACCTGTCTAGAGCATGCTAGTTGCACCGGGGTGCCAGTGAAGGTGGATTGCCTTAGCGCTGCCATGGTTCCTGCTAAAATCTGAGCTACCAACCGAGAGAATGCAGAACAAAATCAGTTGCCTGTCTTTTTCCTATAGTGCTTGTCTGCGTGCTATCATGCCTTGATGTAATGTAGTGCTCATCGGAGCAAGTGCACTCTCCACCAGATCAGCACTGAAGCCACGTGTGGCCACACATGCATGTACTGGCTAGCTAGCTAGCGCGTACGTAGGATATCCGGTGTACCTTGGGAGGCCTAACATGGCAATATCGCAGATCTTCAGGGGATCTGGTGACTTGGCCCTGGTGTGTTTCCTCTCAGCTCTCCTGAGCACTCCTGAACATTGTGGTCTCCAGAATTATACAAATCAAGTCCGGGGAGACAGCACATGTTAAGAAAACCCTTGCCAAACATCAATACAAGACAACGGTGAAAGCACCAAAGCTTCGGTTCCAGTTGTAGAAACAACCATGTGTGTTCCACGACTGAAAGCCAATGAAACAGCAACCCAAACAGCATGCACGATCGAACTCCAAAACATCCAAGTTGTAGAAACACATCTATACAACGCTAAAATCGAGGCCCAAGCACACTTGTCGATGTAATTTTCACTTTGTGCTCGTGACCTGTGCCACAGTCGATGCAACATCACACCAGCATCGAACAGTGAAGCGCAACAGGAGCTGACATACTAGCTACAGATCCGAGCACCGCACTAATCAGCGGCACAACAAAGGATACATTACACTCACAGCCCTGGTGCCTGACAACTATTGCAGCAGCATTGCTGCAAACACTTCCACAAAGAACATGTTCCTGGGCCTATTCACTTTGTGTGCATACAACACGCCACTATCGACTTAAGTTTCACAAGCACTCTTGATGACGAAGAGGAAGGATCATCGATCTAAGTACTACACACGAGCACCTCACCAATCAAACCACGCCTCCAGTGTACTGGTGCTGCCAGAAACAATCTCTCGGGACACATGTACAACACAAAGTCCAGGCCCCCAACACACACAAACACAAACACACCAGCAATCCAATCAACACATATCACAAGCCTGTGACATTTTCAGCTTGCAACCGCACCGGTTGCAGCTCAAACAACATCATCAGTTCAAACAATCAGGAGCTTAGTTCACAGCACTTGCTTACGTAACCTGCAGCGTCCACAGACGAACAGATGGGATGAGGCAAATTGAACCTGTGCCTCTCCTCAAACTCGTCAAACGCATCCTTGGCTTCCTTCTCCTGCTGCGTCATCTTCGAGTCCGACTTCCCGCCATCCGCGCTCTTAATACCAGGCTTAGCAGCTGCCTGCGCAGCACGGGATACTTCCCACCGCTCCTTGAAGGCCTCAGCGTACACGCCGGGAAGTTTGGGCTCCCTCGACGCCACAAACTCTTCGTAAGACCGGGTTACGTAATGGAACAGCACGAGCGCTTCGCCCATGCCGACGTTTCTCGGGGACTGTGCCCAGCCTGGGTCGTGCAGCATCCTTTCGAAACTGACACACTCCTCGTCTGCATGCCACGCATGCATGTTCACAGTGCGAACTTCAAACCCCCCGGGGGTGTACCCCCCGCGTGCGTACCGCCCCCACCCAAAAACGTATTCAGACAGCACGCTAACAACCTACTGCTGACTCCTTCAATTTATGATTCGGCAGTCCTGTCTATGTAATCTCTCCTGTGCACACAGACAGCACGCTAACAGCACAGACAGCACAGCACAGCATGGCACAACACAACAGAGCACAACACGATGGAAGAGAAGCAATACACAACAGATCCGTACCGTCCTCTCGTGGCAGGTCGGGCTGCGCCTTGAGTGCGGCCTCGGTGCTGATGCGGTTCCACATGACGTCCCACGCTTCAGTGCCGTCTGCGTACTCCACATCCACTTTGAAACCCTCCTCCTCTCCCCTCTGCAGCCTGCAGCACACACCCCATGTGTCCATGGTGCGTGGACTATCGGTCACGACACCATGTAGGTCACTATCGCTCATCCGCCACCCCCACCCCCCCCCCCCCCCCCCCCGGGGGGGGGGGGGGGGGTGCGATGTGCGCCAAGGTCCCTGTGCAGGGTAGTGGGTGTGTGGGATAGGACACTATCGGCTACGTGTATGACCGATAGTGCACACACGTGGACTATCGGTCGTATGTGCAGTTTGCAATGCAAGGCAAAGCAGAGCTGGAGTGCCGAGCAGCTGGTCCATGGAATCGTTGTGTATATATACCATGTGGACACACGTGACAGTTGGCATGTTCATGCAGGTAACTATACGCACTTGTATGAGCAAGTGTCCAGTTCTGTAGAGTCCGGGAATGGAACAGAGCACATGTGGTGCGAGGACGCCATGCACTTGCTGGGGAACGAGAAGAGGTCCTTGCACTGATCGTAGTGTCCAAGGGGGCCTCCGAGGCCCGGCCGTGTTTCATGGCCACTGCTCCCGAAGAGCACTCGGTGCAGCTGCAGGCCTGCGGTGCCCTTGCGCTTCTTCAGGAAGCCTTTGAGGTCTGGGTACTTGACTGCTACCCCCCTGCAGAACCGCACTGTTGGTGAGCTGGGGAGGAAGGTGTTGGACATTGATTAGACCTTGATTAGACATTGACGATTAGACATCGCATTGATGGTTAGTCATTGATTAGACATTGATGATTAGCCATCGCATTGATGATTAGACATTGATTAGACATGGATGATTAGACAATGATTAGACATTGATGATTAGACATCGCATTGATGGTTAGACATTGATGATTAGACATCGCATTGATGATTAGACATTGATTAGACATCGAGGATTAGAAACTGATGATTAGACATTGATTAGACATGGATGATTAGAAATTTATTAGACATTGTTTGTTAGACATTGAGTAGACATTGATTAGACATCGATCAATGTTGGCACTGAATAGAGTGAAATAGGAACACGATCATTCAATAGCACCATGTACTGCTCCAGATCAGTGAGCCAGGAAAGGCCAAACAGAAAACGAATAGAAGCAGAATACAAGGCGCATCGCAAGACTAGAAGGCGAGTAAAAAGCACACTCATTCAGCAGCACCATGTACTGGTCCAGATCAGAAAACATGATCCAAGAATAAGCCCCCGCGAGGTCTGGTGCAGAGCAACGGTTGTACCACATGCGAGTGGCCACAGGTGGCTCCCCTTCCCACTGTCCGAGGTCGAGGAATCCTTCATCAATCATCTCCTGGAACTTTGTGGACTGCTTGTTGATGCTGTTGGAGCGGGTCTCCCTGACAAACACCTTGTCAACTCCAAGCCACCTACAGCCGCAGCACTTGTACTGTGACACAGTGGTAATTCAATTAGTAAAGTGTAAAGTTACAGGCATAACTCCATAGAATGGTTCATGCACCAATTGAATTAGTACACACGAGTTCTCAACAAAAAAAAATAAGTTCCAAGTCGACTTCTGGTTCAAGTGAGAAACGGGCCCTGGGGGCCAAAAAAACTGTTCGGGAACCACGCCATACCCAAGAAGAGCTTAAAGAAGTCATAGGCAGGGCATGGGAGTCTTTTTTCCTTTTCAGAATACATGAGAGGAACCATAATAGCATGAGACATACATAATAACAATGCATGAGGAGAGGAACCATAATAGCATGAGACATACATAATAATAATGCATGAGAAGAGGAACCATAAGAGCATGAGATATACAGCGAATTGTGTCTCCTTTTGGGGTTTGTGCGCTCCTTTTGGGTACAGAGGAGGTTCCTGGAGGTCGGGTGGGACACACACATGCAGGAAATACAAGCAAGCAGAGTCATGTAGAACTCATGAATGGAAACCTGATGCATACAGATGATGTAGAGCTAGGTGGAACTTATGCATACAGATCATGCAGAACTGATGCCTCAGTAGAAGCCATCAGTCATGTACAACTGATAGATGCTGAGGGTGGCAAAGCAATTGTGTACAATTCGTACATGATTACTGTACTGGAACAAAGGAGTAATAGCATTGAAAGCAGATGTGTAATTTTACAAACCGGAAAGGTAGTGAATAGGCAGACGTGTACAAGTTGTACATGTGGCAGTACTGAAGTACAAATGCAAGCCTGTTCTGGCGTTCAGAGTGATTGTAAATGATGCAATCGCCGTGAATGGGCACAGAAACGAATGGAAAGTCACACAATCCACAACGCCCCCAAAGCCTGACTAGTCGAGCAGGCCGGGAACAGAAGATGTGAAATGTTTTAATATGGCATAGTCGAACAGGCCGGGAATATGCAATGTGACCAAAATGCCCACTTCTCTGGACTGTCATCAGGTTTGCAGCAATTCAAGAGGGGAAGGGCGACACCACAGTCACTGAGTTTGTCACAGCTGAAAATGCAACGAATGGGCGCTAATAATACGAACCGACGTTCCTGCTGCATGGTCGCCAGAATCACCCCCCCAGATACACGGTTGTAGAATAATCCCGCACGGTCGTAGAATAATGCCAGCCCCCATAAGCAAAACCCCGCCCTGCCCCGCCCCCACCTATCCCCCAAGAAACCCCCCTCACGAAGCGCCCCATACTACGGTAAGTAGGCTGCAAAACGACGCACTTGTGATACTGCAGCCACTCCAGGAAGTCGTCTGGGTGAGCATCAGTGGTCACAGCACAGATGGCTACTGTGTTGCCCCATTCTGGGGAGCTAGGGTCAGGCCTTGCCGCTGTCTTCTGCCATTTAGCTCCATCCCTGCACTTTTCAGTATGATGAATGCTTCCGCTTCGTTCAGATGTTCGGGTTCATTGCCTATTCAGCGTGAACTACGATTATCTTGATGCCTTCAACTGTCCGAATGTTCAGACCCAAGCAGACAGGGTGTGCTATACATATGCGGCCAAAACAGTCAACGAGAACACCTCCAGCGCCTAGGGGAGTGCGCCTGAGAGCTGCAAGGAGAGGTTGCGGACTGACCCCATCAACTGCACGGTGCACTGTTTCAGGGACTACGAACGGAGCCCGGATGACATGCAACACCTTCAGAAGTGTAAAACTCATGAATATCACGGGTGGGTCGCACAGCACGGGTAGTGTCCAGCTGCCTTTTCTCAAGGAGCTGGTGCCTCCGCTCTGATACTGGAGCAATGTCAAGACCACCACGAGTACTGCAACTCCAAGGGTAATAGCTAAATATGACTGAGCGCTGCCTCCCCAGCGCTTGTGGATGCGCTCCAGCGCAGAGTTACATCTCTGCCTGATCGACGTGCCGTATCCTGGCCCCATCACACAGCAGTTTTACCTTCTAACGCTCTGTCTCACGAATCCAGTCACTGAACCTTGCTGCTAGATCTCGAATCTAGCACCTGAATGACGAACACTGCTCATCCCAGAGTGGATTGAGTTGTGCGCGATAGCTGCACTGCTGTGTTCGCAACCACCGTAAGGGGCAGCCGAAAACACCCTCATCAAAAACGGGCAAAATTGACTTTATCATGGCGGCAGAAAACGGTTCAGTCTGCTTCGCTGCCATGTGCGCACTTCGAGCATCTCGCTCAGTACCTCGAACCAGCTTCCGGTAGAAGCTAAGCACGCGTACCAAACGAATTTGCGCAAACTATGTATGTGGAAATTCTGCAAGTGGGCGAGCGTTGCTTGACTGAAGCGACCATGCTCTGCACACAGCGAGCTACGGCACCGCTCCTCGGATCTGCCACACTGACGCTAGCTTGAAACCAACCGTGCTGTAAAGAAGAAAGCCGCAAGCGAGTACTAGTATGTGCAGACACAAGGAACAAGACGCAACAGACTTGAGAGTGCGAAGAAATCACCAACTTACCTTGAGGTTGTAACCGTCAGACACTCAGCTGGTCAAAGATGCTGCTGCTCCGTGATGTATACGACTGTTTCACTGCTTCTGTGACTCCGCGGTATCTAGGCGTACGCGTAGCTACGATGCATGTTTCGAAGATACACTCCTCTGAGCTCAGCTGAGCAGCAATTGTCACTCCACGCAAGTGACAGGAAGCGGCGCTCAAAACACAGCACCACGTTACGAACCAAGGCTGGCGTACAAGGAGGAAGCACGGCTGGAATTTACACCGCGATGCATGAGGAACGTTGCCGTGGCCACGCGTGGGAGATCAGTTGCCCAATATCATACACTGTGGGAATTGAGCCCCATGCAAAGTTGCAGCAACGTTGCATGGATTGAACAATACATCGCTTCTTCAGAGCTTTTTCTAGACTCCTCTGACTTTTGCCATATATATGTATATGCAAGCGCTTCTGCGTCATAGGTACCCAAAAAGCCAATTTGACCACAACAAAATCTCTCAGCATTGATGCGGTTCAGCAGGACGCTCCATGGAGGCCTCCAGCGACGTGAGGACACATGAATCGGTTTAGAAGCATCGTGCCCGGCAGTCTACATTGCTTGGTACCTGGCATGGGCCTTCGAGTGGTTTTTCCATCCATGTATACATATTGATCACTGCCTCTAGTACCAGGTATCTAGAACTGTTCGTGTAAACACAGAATAGCGGCACCAAACTTGTCCCGACAAGACACTTCTAGATTGCTGCAGTACTGGTGCACACCATGAAGGGGTGCAAAGTAATCGTGGTTGGAGGAGGCCCAGCAGGGGTGCTCTCTGCTGCACACTTCGCTAAGCGTTGAGCACAAGTGACAGTGTACGAAAAGCAACGACTAGAAACTCTTGACGATACAGGCCGGGGCTGGTCTATTGCTCTTGGAGATCTTACTGTATTTGCGATAGAGGATGCAGGGCTGTCAGCGGACTTCGGTCCCGCTGGACGGTGCGATCACACCTATGCAGTTGTTGTCTAGAAATATAGTAGATGTTTCTGATGTCCCCTCTCTGCATCAATAGGTGGCTATTCTGGACTTGACCGTTTCCGTGTGGATGGTTCCCTAGGTACAGTAGCTACTATTTGCACCTCACAGTTGGCAAGATGCCATACCAGGAGACGAAACAAGCCGAATTCATTCTCAACCCTAAATTTAGTTACATATGTAGGTTTTGCAGTGGTTTACAGCTTTCAGCTTGATCAGGTGCTATGTTTCAGGTCATGTACACATGTCCGTGTTAGAACTTAGTGTGTTACGTCTGTGGTTGTCGGTCTGGTCACCTGCAGATATAGCTCTGTATACCTATTTTCTTCTGTAAAGACACATAGTAGTACAAGCAAGTATCCTGTGTCAACGCAGAGTCCACTCCACACAGCTACAGAGATTCAGACACCAGCCAGCATAATTACCTGCACATATAGCTCTGTATACCTATGTTCTTTTGCAAAGACACATAGTAGTACAAGCAAGTATCCTGCACGAACCCATGATCTCAGCTATGGCTGTCACAAGTCGCTGCACGTCGTCGCTGCTAATCAGCCTCATAGCATACAGACGGTCGATTAATCACGCACCTGTGTCAACGCAGAGTCCACTCAACACAGTGGCAAACTACTTGAAACACAGCGTTAACTAGTCGGTGGCCAGTCCTCTCCCTGAGGACTGCTCCCTAGACCACTCAGGCCTCCTGCCATGATCCTATCAAAAACCCTACCGGTACTGCCCAACACATATCTAAATGTGTGAACCTTGTTCTACCCATATTCCTAGTGTGAACAATGTTGCATGCAAATGCTGTTAGGGGCTGCAGTCCCAAACACGATCTCTAGCTACCCAAACGTTCTAACAGTTCGCTCTTCCCGATAGATGCACTACATACATGACACTGCTGTCGCACTGAAGCTTTTCTTTCTCATCTTGTATGAAAAGAATCATAGCATGGAAGCATGCTGCGAAGTCTGGTGATGTCCCTGTACTGTGTGAGCTGCATGTCGCATAGTGGCTGTGTTTCGCTGTACCTAGTTGGGGAGTTTAGCGCCTTCTGTTACGGAATTTGAGACTCAAGCACAATACTGATTGAATGAAGTGATCACTGCATCCACAAAACAGACAATGGAAGGAAAGCCCCAATTGATCCACTCACGAACTCTACAAGACAAAAGGAACTGAATGGGTAAGTGCAGAAGGAAAGAGAGATCCAACCACTTCACTCCATGAGCCGCATGATTATTGTTTTTGTCAGGCAACAGAAGCTCACCAAAACTATCCCCGAATGGGATAGCACCTTCGATATGACTGCTAGTAGCTTGGAACCCGTAATTGCTCAGCGCCCACACATCCGTGCAGCACCATTCCCGGACACCTTTCTCTTGACAAAACTACAATTAGCTTTCTTCTTGACAGCTCAGAATGCTGTCAAGTGCAAGAGCCCAAACAGCCAGAAACTACATCCACTGAACCAGTACACTGAAATGCCACAGCCGCACCATCATGACTGTGTAGGGATTGGCGCTGTCTCTGTGGCAGGCTGTTTACTTATGTCTTGCCTTTGTGTGTTATCTGCTAGTTGGTAGGCGTTCCGTGGTTGCTAGTTGCAGTGCTGGCGTTGTTGGCTGTGTTCAGATGCTCTATTGTGATGCACCTTTCGTGCTTGTGAGCCGCGCCCCTGTCGATGTAACAGCACCTTCACAGGAGTGTTTTCCAGCAATATCAGTGTCATCTTTCGATTTGTCACTCACCAGGAGTGACTGTCCTCTACAGTGATCACCAGCGTCTGTGAATTTGCTAGATCACACACCTCAGAAACAGTCCCAACTCGTCAGGATCGTTCTATCTAACCAAGCGACGCTGGTCATAAATGGTTCCTCTACCACCAGTGCTTCTTCATTGCCTGCTGCATGTATGATACATTCATCGCCTGCCTCATGTCTGATCCTTGCATCGCCTTCCTAACACATCTGATCCATGCACTGCCCTCCTAACATCTGATACATGTATCGCCTGCCTCATGTCTGATCCGTGCATTGGAACTGCAGAAGCGAGGGCGTTACCTCAGTCATGGGCCTCAGCCCGGCCCGATACACCGGCAGCTTCTCCAAGGAAACTGCATCACCTCTCCGCTGCACCCTCACCAGATCGTGGATAGTGAAGCATCTGAGGAAGGAGTGCCAGGAGAAGTACCCTGCTCTGGTCACCTTCAAGGACGGCTACAGTCTTGTTGGAGGAAACCTTGCTGCTGGTGCGCAGATTCCCTGGTGTTGTTAATCTTTCCTTGACGAGTTGCAGTCGTGATTCGTTATACGGAAATAGCATTCAATGGCAAGAACCCCAAAATGTGATTAGTATCAAATCCTGTCCAATATTTCGCCAGCTTAAAAAAACCCAGCAACGTCATCAGCTTGAATTTTGTCTGGAGCAACAAACACCAAAGTAGATTAGAACCAAAAACCTGTCTGTCAAGAGGCACTTTGCAGTGGACACATTGTTTGCAATGCTCACATAGGGAGACTCTCAGGCTGCCACGCCCTTCAAGCATATGCGCCACTGGACTACACCTCACAGGCTGGCCAGCTTCAGCAGAGCCGCATTCTACAAACTGGACAGGCAGTACATATGCAAACATCGAAATACCCAGAAGCAGTTCACACAAGAGAACCACCACTTCGAAGTTATTGATCAGAATGGAACACCAGCACCATTGAAGATAATTAATTCAATGGCACATCACAAGAGTCTTTCCCAGCTACGCTTTAGGCACGTACCCCTATGTGCAGCAAAAATTGGCCAAGTTAACCCAGGTCTCTGATAACGAACGGTACATTGATAGTCTTAGGACTGACATTAAATTCAGCCGCGGCCCACATGTGTGAAGGTGCTTTTACACGGGGTTCCGGGTTCGAGTCCCAGTGCGACCAGAGCCACCTCTCGTCTTTTTTTCAGCTCCTACGTCTGGTGCGTAAAGGGTGTCTGGTGGTTTCCTCTTGCAGGAAGCCCCGGGGGCAATGAATTGCATGAATTCCGGCTCTCTGGCTGTGAGTTGGAAGCTAAAAATGAGTATGTAATAGTGCCAGAACAGTTTATATACGTTTTCGAAGCTTTGTGTAACAGGTATTCGATCAAGTAAACTTGTACTCGGGCACACTCGATAGTGTAGCGAGTCTTATGGTGAATTTACTGTATGTTCCGGCGGAAGCTGCCTGCCTGCCTGTCTGTCCTCCGGGCAGTACATCGGACATGCCCCCACTGCATTCAGAAAACGATCACAGAGGGTAGATGATCTGTGATTTTGGGAGATCGGTTAACTTTGTTAGACGGTTGAAAGAAAGAACGCAACAAGAATGAATTGCGTTTCTAACAGTAATTTGCGTGCAAACAGGTGAGGCGATCTTCTCACCACCAGAACAGTCTGCCAAGGGAGGCACCGCAGCAGCAGCAGCAGCTGCGGCTGCTGCAGAGGTGAAGGTTCAAGGTGACATCGTGGTGGCCGCCGACGGCGCAGCCTCCAAGACCCGCAGCCTCCTGCAAGCCCTGGCACGTCCCCCCCCCCCCCCCCTGTGCCTCGCGCCTCGCCTCGTGCTTCGTTTTGTACTTTGCAGAACTTCTGGTTCATGCGACCTGCACAATGTTGCAACGTACGTATGTGTGCACCTTGAAACCTCCGCTTTGTTGTTGTTCGTGTTGCTGTTGTTGTTGTTGCTGCATGGGGGATGCTTCCACACACACAACATTCAGACCACATTGGGGAGCACCAACACCACACCACCAATGCCACACATGCACACAGCACACAACAGCGTCGTGTTTCAGAATCCTGTTTCTGGAGCGGTCTTCTTGCAGTGTTCTTCCACCGCACCTCCAATTTGACTACAATAGCTTGCATTCGAATCACGTCCCAGCCTGAATTCAACTCGAGTGCAGGACAAATCACTACAAGTGGACCGAGAATTCATTCCGGTCTCAACCCTGGGCTTTCCAGTACCCACCAAGCGCATGGACCTAGGCAACTACTTCACCCTCAAAACGCCATCCGGGAAGCCATGCCACGTCGTGCCCAAAGACTGGAAGAAGCGCATTAAAGGCGGGCTTGTAATGTTCTCGTTACCTGTGAAGGGCGTGTGTTCAGACCTCGTGTTCTTCATTCTAGGCGCCCGTGCGGGTGGCGCAGACGTCAACTGCTCCCTCACCGCCTCGTGCGCACCCCCCCTCCTCCCCGGGAACACTTCCACTCTCAACAGGGAACAATTCCACGCTCTGGAATCGCTGCATGCGCATCAGCCTGCTCGAAACCGCTCGACGGTGTCTCTCTGGGACCCACTGTTTGCACTCTCCCCATGCCTCAGGTTGTTACTTGTTCAATCTCAGCACGTGTTCTCTGTTGCACTGTGTCATAGTGAATCAGGGAGCACAGCTGCTCAGCTTTTTTATGAGAGAATCTGAACCCCCCCCCGCTCTTTCAGTACGGTCCGCTACTGCTTGCTGTTTCGAGTGAGGTGGTGGATATTTTGTGTTCGCGGCTTTTGGCCGTTTGAATTCATGCCTATTCACTACCTTTCTGGCTTGGTACTTGAGTGAAGGTGCGCGGTTTAGTGAGCGTTGCATGTGGGTTGTTACGCTCATGCCGACGCACTGCCTTTCTACCGCGTAAGAGTCTGGCAGCATCGCTAATAGTCAGATGCAACGAACGAGTATGGCAACAGAACTTTATCTTTGGTACTGTGTGTCATAGTGAATCATGGAGCGCAGCTGATCAGCTCTGACTACAGTTGCTGAAACAGGCTGCTGTGCAGTGAGGAGTGGTGGGCGGCAAAGAGGACCCCGCAGGAAATGCTGAAGATTCTGGAAGATGCGTTTCCTCAGGTGCCGCGCGTGGCTTGATGCATGCGCGACCGCGTGCGCCGCAGACGACCGCATGTGTGGCTCCTGCCCATGCATGCTCGGCCAACAACAACACCAGTAACGACAGCAAATAAAGTCTGGTTGTCTGTGATGCATCATGATGCATGCATGTTCTGCATGCATCACCAACCAATGTCGATGCAAAATGCACACCAGATGCGTGAAAGAACCCTAGTGTCTGCAGCGCCACAAACCCTAAAGCGTGCTGCAGGCTGTTGAAGTCCAGTTTCGTGGAGTGCAGCAAGCTTGGTGTGGGCCACTGCGTCATAGTTGGGGATGCCGCGCACTCTGTATCTCCAAATCTCGGGTACGGCGCGACGGCAGGCATGGCGGACGCCACAGTGCTGGCCACCCTTGCCGCGGGCATGCATGCCATGCAGGTGGCCACCACCAAGGGCGCCTCTGAGTCCGAGCAAGGCCCCCGGTCTGTGTTTGAGAACATCGCGGAAGAGTGGACGCACGAACGGTTGCATGACGCGCATGCATACACCTGCCTGTCCAGGAGTGTCAGCAACGTGACTCTTTACTCCCAGCATAAAAACTTCTGGTTGATGGTAAAGGGCTTGCAGCTGACGCTGCCTCACTTTATGGGCAGAATGCAGTTTTGGGGTAAAGGTGTGCCTCTCATGCGTTTGTTTTCCTCCTCAAGTGTGCGTGGTGCGGGCGCCTCACTGGGAAGAGTCACTGAGGGAGACCTGACACCGAGGCAGGCCTGAGACATCTGGTTTTATCTCAATCTCAACGCCTGAATCTCAACACAGATCGTCTGCACTTTACACAGTGGGCTGCCTAAACTGCCCCTGCATCCACAGTACAGCAGAAGAGATGGGTTTGCGGGGGGAGGGGGGGGGGGGGTGTGAATTGTACTTGCATATTTTGCAGACCGAAAAGGTATTACATGGCCAAGAACCCCCCAAAAGCAATCCAGAAGCAACTAGCACAGAAAACCACCACTTCACTCGAACCGCACAACAGAACCTCCAGTAGCTGAGGCAGAAACGCTGTGTTTCTGGTTCAGCAAACAAACAACAAAGGCGATAAATATGGAGAAGTTGTGCTAATCCAGGTGGCGAGTTTGACACTGGAGCTGCTTGCCATCATGGACACCGTCTCAGATGGGACATGCTAATTCTGGGACAGGCTAATCCTTGGCCTCCTGGGCCTTTGTAAGTTCTCCAAAACTTATAAAAGGTTTCAGCCAAGTCCTACCCTTTATATTCTGCGACGCGTCCCGAGTTGCGTCCCCGTCGCGACGAGGGGGCCGAGGCCAGGTATCATGCATGCATGCATTGCATGCCGCGATACTATAGTGTACTATGATCATAAGCGCTGCATGTGATCCCACACGAGGGCACACGGCGTTACATGTGGGAATAGTGCGTCGTCCCTGGTTAGAAACCAGGGTTCCTCGATACCGAGGGTTTGTCACCGATTGTAATAAAACCCTAATCGGGAACCACTCCATATCTAAAAAGGGTTTTGGTTATTTTTGTTGTTCAAAAGGTCTGTGTGCAGGTTTCATAGCGCCGTCGCCAGTGGCTGTGAAAACGATGGTCGGCGGAGGCATGCGGCCACGTGAAGTCATCCAGGAGTACGAGGCGTGCTTCAACAAACTGACTGCGGTGTTTATGATTGTGTTCGCAGCGATTCTTTCTGGGCTTGCGAGGCTAGGGTTCATGCTTCTTGGATAAGCACCGCTGTTCATGCTGTGTGAAGCTTGGTAAAGCAGTGATGGACTATTGTGGAAGACCTATGCTGTTATCGTGGGCGTCAGGGAGCATGGCACCGTGGTAAAAGAGGGCCTGACAGCGGGCGGGGCCAACATACCCTGGTGGCCGTTCCGCCGATAGCGAGGGT
Organism: Ulvella scutata; assembly: GCA_032359135.1. Lineage (NCBI taxonomy): Eukaryota > Viridiplantae > Chlorophyta > Ulvophyceae > Ulvales > Ulvellaceae > Ulvella > Ulvella scutata. The sequence goes on along the minus strand of JAUMHD010025465.1, from coordinate 5,471 downwards.
AGCTAGCTAATTGAATTGTAGACAACGTTAAGTTAAACAGCGGTGAGTGTACATAGACAAGGGCGCAGCTCGATGTAACTTTGGTTCTTGACAACAAACCGTTCGTGATGGTGATGCTGTACCATTCGAGTGGTTGGCCCCCAAGTGCCTCTGTAAGTGCGTCGACCCGAAAATGATGACAGGATACTTCATGGGATGTGTGTTTACATCAAGACGTGTGTATTTACATCGACAGGGGCGCGGCTGTCAAGCACGAAAGGTGCACCACCATAGAGCATGGGACGTGTCATCTGCTTTGGCACCAGCAGCGCAGACTTGTCCATATCATGTTTTCAACGACATCGCCAGGTGTTGCACCACCAGCTCGCCCCCCTGCGCTTCACCCATGCACGAACACTGCAAAGCAGTAAGACAAAATTCCAAGAGTGATACAATATAAACAATATCATAGTACCTGCATCGGCTCAATTGAACGGCGGAGAATGCTGTCGAAGAACCACACCACACCATCAACACCTACTCCTTCTCAAAAAAATATCTGATTGAGCCCCTGGACGCATTGCAAAACTCACAATCACCCTTGCACAACTCAAAATCATGCCCACAACACGGGCTTCAAGCAAGGCGGCTCCACAATGCGCATTTGCACCCTCATATGCACGCACATGCATACACACATGTAGTGGCCGGCAAGGCCCTCCTGCCAGGCATGCCGGTCCCCACAGCTGATGCTGCAGCCACCTGCGGCTACTGAACCCCCCCCCCCCCTCCTGGGCGGCCACCCCCATCCCCCTCACGCTCTCACCCAGTGATCCCCCTGCCCCCCCACTCTCCCAGCGCCGTCGCCACCCCTTCGCCGCCCCCAGCCCGCGACCCCCCTTGTTTGGATCATGTGTTGATGGCATACTATATCTTCGACTGCTTAGGACGCTCGGCGCCACTGCACCAGGCACCAGGTTGATACCCCCCCCCCCTCCCCCCCCTTGCCGAAAACTCACAGGTGTAACTCAGATCCCCCCATGTCCATTCCCCACCCTTGCCGATGTAACATTACTCTACACATTTATCCCAACAAGTTCATGCATGCACCTCCCATACAAACCCTACCACGGTATCCTGCACGCCATCAGTCCTCAAGGTCGCACATGCATGCACTCCCTCGTTCTCCCAGCACCGGTGCGCACCTTCCTCGTTCCCAGCCGAGTTCCTCACAAAGCACCACTAGTGCTCGAGCTTGCACATGCATGCACCTCCTCGTTCCGAGCCTAGCTCTTCACACAGCGCCACTAGTGCTCGAGGTCACACGTGCATGCACCTCCTCTTTCTCCCAGAATCCTCCTCTTCCTGAGCTCCTCGCATTCCTGTTTGTGGCCGGCCTTCCAGTGCTTGCGCTGGCAGCTGCGGTCGCAGTACCTCATCACGTGGCAGGCAGCGCAGTTGGCCATGGGCCCTGTGCGGCCGCAGCTGCTGCAGGTCGCCTCCTTCCTTTTGTCGCGGCCCACAGACAGCAGCTCGGTTTCGAAGCCATGGCCTGTTGGTGTGCTCCGCACTATCTGCACAGGTCAGGCTGAGGGGTTAGGTTGAGGGGTTAGGTTTTGTCTACAGTGTGTTTATTCATCGACAAGGGCAGGTTCTGGCTACAGTGCGTTTATTCATCGACAAGGGTCGGCTCACAAGCACGAAAGGTGCACCACAATAGACTTCTGGCTGCACCGCAGTCTTGATTCGCCATGCACCTATGTCCCCTAGACAAAGTCTGGGGGGTAGAAAAAATATATATCGCACCGTCCACACAACCGAGTCGATTCTGTAGGCAAAGCGCTCGCGAACGTGACACAGTCTATTACAAACGCTGAAGCATGGGGAAGACCACAACAAACGTGTTTGCACCACGAACAAGAAATCCGATGTACAGTAGAACACAAGTTATCGTAGGTCCGACGAATCAGGACTAGACTGTATTTGGGTTCATGCCTTGGTACATGAGCCATGCTATGGAGTCATGCCTGTAACTTTACACACGGTTCATGCCTATTCACTACCTTGCTGGTTTGAAAAAAAACGGTCCAGCTGGAATTGTAATGACAGGGGCGTGGCTGCAGGGGCGCACTGTGTTTTTGGCGGGGGCGGGGTGGAAGGGAGCGTTGCCGAACATAGGCATGCTGTAGGTCATTTCTCCGCCCTCTGCACTCAGGGAGGAGCCCAGCGCCGCGCGCAGCCGCCGCTGTGCGTCCTGCAGGCTAAACCGGAAGGGATAGAACGCCTGGTTTTGGTAGTTGCGTGAGCTCCCCGCTTCTTGTACCCGATACGAATTTATCTCATGCTTTTGGATGGACATTGTACAAGACGAGTTCATCACATGTTTTGGATGTACACGACGTGCTTACCACATTTACTGGATGAACAAGTCGCGTTTATTACATGTTTTGGATGTACAAGCAGCATTTATTACATTGTTTTGGATGTACAAGACGGAAAAATGTCTAATGACTCCACCGATGTTAGCCAAGCTTGAGAGGTAATGAAAGGGACGGAAACATCTTCTAATGACTCCATTTCCAACAACACGCCGACGGCACCGAAAACAAACTAGAGGAGTTGTGTGTGAAGACACATTGCAGGGGGGGTGGGTGAGTATGGGGGTGGGCAAGTATGGGGGTGGGTGAGTATGGGGGCGGGTAAGTATGGGGGTGGGTAAGTATGGTACCCGGATCGCTTTTCTTGTCTTGGCGGAGTAGTTGGGGTGTTCCTCTGCAGCTGGCCGCATTATGTCATCCTGGTACGACTGATTTCCCATGCCTGAGATACCGTAGCTGTCCTCTGGTGGGCATGCATTCGCGCCTGCGAGCACCTCAGCCTTGCCGTCCGCCTGCATGCATTCACACATGTGTTGGGGTAACACTCCGAACCGACGCAGTGCCGGGTGATGCAATGCTGGGTGGCCCCCACAACGATCACGCAGACACGCGCCAGGCGCCGAAACCACCAAACAGCCTCAACTAAAAGTGTGTTCGAGTTCTTCGGCGCGCGAAGGGAGTTTTTCCACAACCTGGTTCATTTTTCTTTTCTCTTCAAACGGCCGGGTCAATGCCCAGTCCAGTCGGGACGGTCATTTATAAAGTCTACCGATGAAACGAGAGAAAGAGGTCAGCTAGTGAAAGAGGTCAGCTAATTAAATTGGTCAGCATCTGCTTGTTGTAGGGCAAGTCTGTCTGCACGACAAATTGAGCTCAATTTCCGGAACCAGCGGAGCGGTTCGTTATATGCACGCCGCGTGTCTCTGTCGACTGCAAGTTGCGTTCTTTTATAATATAGGTCATAATCACAATGTACCCATGCACAAATCCTAGGTGAAGGCTCGAAACCAGCGAATCTTTGAATTCTGTACCACTGGACACTTCAAGTCATGAGCATTACTACGCGTAGCTGCGTATGGAGCGACGCACGACCTTCGTATGAGGCCTAAAATGAAAACCGCTCCTATGCACAGCCACCAAGAAGCGTCCCAGTTCAGCGAATATGTCGATAAGTTTATTCGGTGAACATTAACGTTGGGGCTTGTCCCTTACAAACCTGAAAGGTAGTACATAGGCATGAACCCAAATAGCCAAAAGTAAACCTGAAAGGTAATAAATAGGCATGAACCCAAATAGCCAAAAGTAAACCTGAAAGGTAATAAATAGGCATGAACCCAAATAGTTACTTTTAATAACAAAAGTAACTAACATTAGGTGTTGGGGCTTGTAGTGCTGTTGTGCACACATTCGTTTCCATGCGGTTGGTGTTTGAATCAATTCCAAGTTGTCCCTGGCTCCTCGCAGTGCTGAGGTGCTTTCCCTTCCAACGGGGTTCCAAGGCCTGATCCCTGACATTTGTTAAGCCTGCACCAGCTAATAGTGTATTTTGATGAGTATACCGGAAAAACTGGCCAACGAGCAGCCGCAAAATGCTAAAAATTTGCAAAAAATGCAGGGGTCTGGGAAAATGGCGGGTGCTCGGGTGAAATCCTTGCATGCTTGCACATAGCGAGTCCAACAAGTTTACACACTGCCAAGAACACGACCTAAACGACCAGATAGTTACAATCTCATAAAGATATGGATGAAAGTGGTGAAGTTATTTCGTTGCTTGGTGCAGTATCGACAAAGTGCCCGGAATCAGTGAACGCAATGTTGGTATACGTAATGAGCCTCCCACCTCTTATAAGTAATTAGAAAATGGTCCTCCCTACTCTTCTATAATGGGCCTTCCACCTCTTAGGAAATGGGCACCCAGAGACAGCTCCAAACAAGCAGCACACGTCAGCACCGCAACGGGGAGACAGGACAGCGCACAGAAGAGAGCCTGCCGTCGCGGACATCGTTCTGGCGAGGCACCAGTAGCATTGCTCACCAGTGTCGCTTAGTTACATAGAACAATTCTCAATATTTGGGGCTACTTTTGGGGTGTGTGCCAAAACAAATTAAGCCACACTGGTGATCACTGACCAGTAGGGGTGGCCTCCTCTTGGCTCCAACCTGACACAGCCAGGAGAGATCTTCGCCGGAGGACCCTGGAGCAGTCAGCAGGCTGAGGGGGGGCGAGGTGGCGGAAAGGAGAGGGGGTCATCAACTTGGAATCAGGGGCCGGAGGAAGGAGGGAGGGCTGGGGGAACGGGGCGCCAGAGGATAAAATAAAATATATATTTTTCAATTATTCGGGGACTAGGTCAAACTCGTGAGTTAGGCCCCTCTGCTCAGGGTTACTTGCAGAACCTTGCGACTGTTGCTTGTTGCACTGGTGTTGTAGATCGTGGTCTGTGGTTGCGAATCAGTAGGCAGTATCTGAGTTGTGCCCTGGCTCGTGGTCGTGGCATCGTGTTTCGTCATTACTATCGCAGTCTGGCTAAGAGTGCTGGGAAAGACTTTCGTGATGGTGCTGTTGTGCCATTCAAGTGAAGTGGTGGATGTTTTGTGTTAGTTGCTTTTGGCTATTAGGGTTCCTGCCTATTCACTACCTTTCCGGTTTGTGAAAGAACGCCATACTCGTTTTTGAGCTTGGGGCTCAGCGCCACAGTGGCGGAATTCATGCAATTCGTTAAAGGGGAAACCACCTGAGACCCTTTACGCATCCGGATCTTGGAAGCTCATTTAACGCTTTGGTTACACACCCTTTCAATGTTGAAAATTTACAGCACAAATCGGCTACAGGTAACTGTAATTTGCAGCGCTAGAATGAAAGGTGCACCACAATAGAGCGTCTGAAACTAGTCAACAACGCAACTGCTCAGAAGTTCCATCGAGACGCTTGTTTTCCTTCACAAAAGCACGTTTCTTCTGAATTTCGTTTTCAGCGATTCACATGCAATCTCAATTTAAAATTGTGGTCTGGCAGAGCGCGACTGACACATATGTCTTTACAAACGGGAAAGGTAGTAAATAGGCATGAACCCAAATAGCCAAAATCAACTAACACAAAACATCCACCACTTC
>JAUMHD010025454.1:12577-45339 GCA_032359135.1 Ulvella scutata | reverse complement strand
TGGGAGGCCTTTCAGCCCAGGGCATGCCATGATGTGTAGGTGCTGTGCGGGTGTGCGCGCGGTGTGCCATGATGTTTACATTCAATGCGGTTGTCGCGCGTGTGTTGCTGATGCTCACTTGCAGGGTGAGGGTGTTCTTGATCCGGCTGTTGTGAATGGCAAGCGTGATGATTTTCATGTGTTTGATACTACATGCAGTGGTGGCTGTGATGTCAGCATTGTTGATCCCACTTGCCCTAACTACCTGGACAACTGTTGTTTCTTGATGCCAAGAGAGCGAAGAGTAGGAAGCATGTCTTGAACGGAGCCACTATGGTTCCTTTGGTTATGTCTACTTTGCGTATGAAAAGGTAAGGCTGTGCCTCTAGCACACCTGCACCTGGCAATGTTGTACTGAACACCTTGTGTGCAGGTGATGTATTTCCTGAGAAGGTTATGCAAGGATTCACTGGAAGAGCACAGACATCAGATGACTCAAACCCCCAAGGAAGTGGATCCTTGCAACCGTGCAGTAGCACTGAACAGCTGCTGCCTGCTTATGCTGCTCCTAGTGATGCGTACTGCACCAAAGCCTGATGGTGCCCCAATCGCTAGGCACGCTGTGCTGCTTTTCAGTGGGGCTCGTCAGTGGCAGGGGTATGCGAACACCTTGGCCAAGCTTAGTCACATGCGGTGTGCATGTGGCTCAAGAGAGGGAAGGATTGCTGTGCTGATGTGTAGGAATGCTTCGAGCATGTTGCTTGTGAGTACCGAGCGCAGGTCTGTGGTGTAAGAGTTGGGGTGCTTTGGGCCTTGCATGAACAGGAACGCTCCCGCTGCTGCAAGTCAGGAGCAGAATGAGGGGCACACAAAATGCCAGAATGCGGGGCATAGTGGAAATTACAGCGACATTTGTGCAGCACTCAAATTGCAACGGCACAGGGCATCTGAAACCAAGCAACAGCGCCGAGACACGAGGGTGGTGCACCAACGATGGGCTTGTTGCCGAGATTCGACTGTGCTGGTAAGGTTAGAATCCTTGGGGTTTAAGATTAAGATTGAAGATTAGAATCCTTGGGCTTTTTTGTAGGCTTATGAAAGCAACGAACTGCGGCAGTTTTCTCGACTTTCACTTCGTTATAGTATCGAGGTCTTGGGCATAAGAAAGCGGTGCCAAAAATGTGAATTCTGAACAGCTCAGAGGCGCAATTCGGTATCGTTCTCAAGCCGCATCCCAAAGGAATTCTCTATGCCAGCGGTTCAAGCATCTCTTTTTGTTCAGCAATGAGTCGAGACGACAGTAGACGAGGTAGCGCCTGGTGCAAAGGTATCGAATCTATGTGCTGCCTGAGAAACTGATAACCGTGTTCGTGAGTATACAGCAGCATCCTGCAATAAAAGGAAGATACAGACATTGCTCTGCCGGTTGTTTGATCCGTCATGATTCGGATGTCATCGTTGCTGTGCGATAGTCGTGCAAGAGCAGCTCAGATCCGGCCAGCGGATTCTTTGCTACCTCAATATTGCAGAGGGGGTTGCATTCACAAGCAGGTGTGTTTTAAGAAGCACCTCTGAGCAATGCGCTGCGCAATTTTCCTGCACTTGTGCTGCGTTGCAGAAAAGGAGTGCCGCCACATGCAAATGCCTCAGCCTCAAAGCGGACGGACTAGGATACACTCATGATACTACTGACGGTTTGATCTTATTTCTATCATGACATCAACACCATATGCCGCAGATCGTGAGCTGTAGCACGCACGGCCTGCAGCGGATGACGAGCTGTACTGCTGTGGCGAAGCATGAACCAATGGTAGCTAGTGATGACGAGGTGGAAAACAAGGCAGTATTTCTGAGTGACGGTGAGTTAGAAGACAATGCACATGACATTGCAATCGATATGGCACGCCTGGCATGGGAGACTAAGGTCGATGACGTCACAGTGGTAGATGTAGCCGCCCAGACGTCCGTCTGCAGGTGTGCTCCATACCTCAGTCGTGCTATTGCTGCCCAAAAGCATTAGTTCGTGCGTGATACCGTTAAGGGCGTGCATCAGGCTGTTTTGCTGTTCCCACCATCAGCACTGTGCAGTGTCTTGAGTCATTCCTCCCAATGCGAACTCACCACCCATCTTCACCCGTATACTTCATCCCATCTCAAGAATTCCAGTGGAAAGGCACTCGTCTGCAAACACATCACAGTGCGTGGTGTTCAATAAGGCCAGTACGCGGTAAGGGCAGAACGGCATTGCATCTTTAATGAATCATGCTAGTTGACAGCTTGATGTGTACCGATCAGTGTGCAAAACCATACACAGTAGCTGCAGTTCCAGAACGGAAATGCAGTGGTGTTCCAGCTGCAACTCCTAGACTGATGTGCGCAGTGCTGATCACCGGCATGCAGTGATGATGTCCTTCCAAGCTGTTGCTGTCTCCCTGCAGTAATCTGCTGTTTGGAACATTAGACCAAATGAATGATTCTCCTGTGACGATGTATCTCGATTCTTCTTTTTCGAAGCAGAATTGTGCAAACCTGTTTTTCAAGGGTTCCGGTTCGTATCGTGCTTGTGTTTGTGTCGTGTAACCCTTTTGTCTCTAGTTCCAGTAATACAGCCTGTCTTGATGGATCAGCTGCTATGATTAGTTTATCTTTCGGGTACTCTGTGTGTCATTCCGCGTTTCTACCTGCTGCAACTTGTTGCTTGACTTGCACAAGTCGATTGCAGCAGAGCAGAACTGTTCGAGCTCTCAGCAATTAAAATACACAACCCAGCATAACGTGTCTTTTGCAGCTATATGGTGATCGCCACAGTGTTCTCCCGACCGCAACTGAATGCTATTCTAGGGAAGATGGAGAAAGCAGCGAAGGAAACTTGGAACCGCGAGTACACACTTACAGAGGGGCGCTCAGCCTGGGAGGCTCTGGACATGGGCGATGTTCTTGTACACATCATGAGCGAAGAAGCAAGGCATTACTACAACCTTGAAGGCTTGTATGGTGCTGGAGTTCCTGTTGAGTTACCTTTCATGTCTGACGAGGATAAGGCTAAGCGCGATGTTTGGGCAACCAGGTTGTAATTGTTGTGATCCAGTGAAAGCTGTTGAATGTGTTGTCGATGTCATCAGCTTACTCACTGTCCCTGTGTGGGCCCACAGGGGGGCTGCTCCCAAAGAAACATTGCTCTCTGTCCATGTTAATGGTGGTGCCAGACCACATAAAAGTCCATTTTCAAGAATTAAGCAAGGAGCAGGCACTAAGAAGATCATGTTCTAACAGAAAGCTGGGAGTAACAGGTCTCAGCAGCACTGTCAGATTCTCAGCATGCGCATGAATGTGCATGGCGAGAGTCTCCCAGTTATACACACTTGAAAGTGTGTACATCTGGGAGACTACTCTGTGTATGGTTCTGGAGCGCCGAACCGAGCTTCTTTATCTGAGTCCTGCACCACGGGTGGGTGATGTGCTGCCAACAGCACCAAAGTGGTGTGTCGCGCGGATGAGTTGTCCCAGGTACTGGAACGTATCCTGCAGGATTCATCTATAAGACATGTTTTTCCACCACCCATCCAGACAGCCTCGAGTTTTGGTTGTGATATGATCAGCAGGTTCCACAATGGACCAGGCAGAGACATGTACTTTTCGAGCCAATATTTTTCACAGTGAATTCACCTCGGTCCGTTCATGGTGTGCCAACTGTGCACCACTAAACTATCTCTAACTTCAAAATATAGAATCACACTCTCAGGAGATTGTGGTGTGCTTGCTGTTGTAGCTGCCAGCAGCAACCAGCTGGATTCTTCACCATTGCAAGGGCCAATCTCATAGCTTTAGGATGCCGTCCGGCGACACGTGATGTATGACCTTGATATGCGCACTGCCCGACAGTTTATCCATCCATATAGAAGGTGCCAGCAATCCAGTCTTCAACTCGGGCATGCTGCATTCCTGAGCCAACCAGGTGCAAAACGATCAGCTTGGTGAGACATACAACACTGTATTCAACAGTTGGTTAAGGGTACGTCCAGTTATTGCGTTCACAGCGCACGTTAACTGTCTGTCCGGTGCATTGTCCGATGTTCACAGGCCCGTTTCCCACAAATGACACAACTCTGGGAGACTGTTCACTCAAGATCATGTTCTTGTTTGCTCCTGCGTCTTCTAGTCTGCTTGTTTCAGTCTGTACATTCGACCTTTACATGCTTGCAGATAAACAACGTGTTTGTGATGGAGCAAACTGGACAGAAGCTCCCTCCTTTGGATAGGTTCAGACCAACGGCAGAGGCCACAGAAGTGGCACCCCGTGGAGCAAGTGTTGGTGGGAATGAGCCTGGTAGGCTTCCATCACTACAAACCTCCCCTTCTGGCTACTCGTCTGCTGACAAGAAGGCAACGCCCATTCTTGGATTTGACAGTGGTGTCGCACGCTCAGTGTCCACAGGAAAAAGACGGGTTATCACTCATGCTGACATCCCTCTCCCCGCCAGGGCAGCACCTCCAAACTTCCGTACTGGGCTCCTGGAAACGGACTTCGATGGCGAGCTCATCACAGGAATTGACGTGATTGAGTACTACTCCACGTATGGGCACTCTGCAAACATTAAATTGTTCCACTTGGTGTCAGATGATCCGAGTGGCCACCCTTACAACCTCAGAGTGTGTTTTCTCATCTTCTGCAACGCCTGCCATGCAGCCCATTTACGCCAGCAGGAATACTTATATCTTGTGCATTTTACTCAAATTCAAACTCTGTTTCTGCTGTCCCAGCGGCAATCTTGTTGCAGCTACAACCTGTTCAGCAGATTGATGATACCTGTTCACTCAGTAGGCGCATGCATCATCCATCCTCACACCGATGGCAAAGTTATGCAGCATCGTATGACCTGCAGGGCAAGCTACACATATAGCTGATGTTTTAGCGTCGCTGTCTGACCTGTGTTCTGGCTCTGTAGGTAGTTCCTCGGGATGCAGCTCCACCCAACTACTTCACAATGTCTGCGTCAGGAGTAGTAGAAATCACATCTGTGGACAAGGCAGGCAAACACTTAGATCCTATTATCTCCACGTTTCTCCCACTGAGCACCTGGCTACATGAATTTACAGCCTACAACCTCATTCGGCAGCTGCCTATGTTCAAGACTTACCTGCCCCGCAAAATGTTCCGCTGCTGGCGAAACGAAGCACACACCTGTGTTTTTGCACGGGCCCGAGCTGCAGTGCTCAACAACCTTTTTTATGCCAAGCCTGCATTTGTTTCGCTGGTTATGGATGCCAGCCGACTTATCCATGGGGCTCTTAGCTTCCCCCTGATGCCTTTTCGGGGACCCAAGCAGGTACATCTGCACGTTCATGCATCACCCGACCCTGCAACTCATTATTTTGCACTGTAGCCACAATATATCACGCCCATCAATCCCCCCTTGTCGCCATGCACCGCTGAACCATACTTCACGGAACAGTTTCCCAACAGGAATGCAACGAAGCCTGCCCAGTCAGGAGCTACATAGTGTGCTGCACAGCTCATTGGTGCTAAACTGACGGCAGGATTCAGGTGTGGCGCAAGCGCACCGAAGGTACCGGGTGGGAGCTAGTCGAGTCCGTTGGTGACGGCGACGAGAAGGTAACAGTGCAAGAGTATGTGAAGCGGCAAGAACAGCACACCCAGTCTGTTGTGAGGCAGAGGCACAGCATAGCCATCAAGCAGATCACCATGATCTTCTCACGCCTGTGTGACGACATAATCAGCCACGAGCACTATCTCTCTGAGATAGTCCGAGGCTTCAAAGCTGACCCTTCTGCTGGTGCCTCCAAAGTGTGCCCTCCACATGTGTCCTTATACTACGTGTCTGCTGCCCAGCCATCCAAGTGCACGTTCTTGAGCTTGCGTTATCCTTTCTCGCTGGTAAGGCAATTAGTGGACCGGAACAGAAATAGCCAGGCACAGAATTCAAGAGAAACCTTTACTTCACTAGATCATCCCATCAACGCCTTCATTCTTGAGCCTAAAATTTGCGCTCACAGCGAGAAGTCCCTTGGATATCTCGAGGCTGCCTTGCATGTTTGCGTGTTTCCTCAGACTGAACTATGCTGAGAGCATTGTAACCTAGTGCAATGTCTCATCTCTAACTCTTGTCTCCAGGGTATGTCAGCACCCAAAGTGCAGCTGGATCGTCTGGAGCGAATCAAGCAGCATCGGGTTGCGCTGCACAGCCGTGCCGCCCTGCCACGCCTTGCACGACTAGTTGATTACATCATCACGTGTGCTGCTGTGTCAACTCTTGACAATGGGCTGACAGATCTGCTGTCTCTCTTGGATAACTGTGGTGTCATTCGTTGTCAAGTCCGATTCAACGACAACGGGTCCCTGCTTGTGGAGCCGAATGAGGGAACCGTTAATCTTGCGATATCGAAGCAGGTGTGTGCTGCTCGTGTGAAGTACAAGCTTCTTTTTGACTTTCATTGCTTCCAAGACAGACATCTGGCTTCTGTTCTACAGTCAGAACCACTTGACACTTAAGGGACAGTATTCTATTCAGGATTTCGACTTTTGCATGTTTTGCTTGCTCTGATGATCATTTCAAGTTTAGGAGTTGCTTACAAACAACAATCGTAGTGAATAGGCATGAACCCAAATAGCATAGCGACTTTAGGAGTACTATAGGAAGAGTGCTTGATCTCGTCATAGATTTCACAAAAGTGAACGATGTACAATCGGATCAAAGTCATAAATCAGTACTTTTCATGTCGCATATGACTTTCCCACTGCCAAGTACAAGTTCAAGCCAAGCCAACACGATGCATGCCTGTCCAAAATTTTGCTATGGGGCCATTGTCGTTTATTGTTTGCAGTACGTACGGTCCCGTGTGAGTCGACTTCAATAACCTTCCACCTGTTCAGCACAGTTCTCTCAAAGAGCAACAGGGCGAGGTCATAGAACAGTTCTGCTGGGGTGAAAGGTTGTGGGGTTGGGGGTTCCAGATAAAATTCGAGCTCCGGAACATGCATGTCAGGTGTATACGTAGTTTTCTCACAGGAAAGACTTGCAGGTGACGGACTCCTTCATGGCACCCATCAAACTGTTGGATCGTCTGGTTCCTCCGGCACTGCCCCCGCCTACACCAATCAACACTAGCAGCCCATCAGCAGCCACCAGCAAAACACCGCCTGTGCTACCCAATGTTGAAATTGGAACAATCATATGTTTGTCACGCAGCATCGTCCGCAACCGCTCAGCCTGTGATGTAGCAGTGGGGGCTGCCTTCAATGAAATCTTCGACCGCTCAGTTGAGCTAGACTGCCTGAAGCCAATCGTCGTGTTTGCTCAGCAATGGAATCCTCAAGTTTACAAAGATGGGGAACGCACTGTGGAACAGTTCCGCTGTGAGATGGCCCTCATCAGGTGTGCCAGTACCGTTTTCTGGAACCTACTGGCAGCTCAAGTCGCGATCCACACTGCATTCCCTCCCCCAGATGACATCAGATCTTCAGCATCAAACACTCAGTTATCAAAATGTCCATAGTACGAGTATGCCATACCTTGCCAGCTGAAAGAGGCAATCAAACAGCTCAACACTGTTAAATGTTTTCTGCTCGCGGCAGCCTGACAAAGTCATATGTTCACCGTAAACTGCCTGAAGCTTGTTTCTCTTATAGTGTAAGAATGTACTGAAGTGCTCCCTGAAAAAGGTGGCAGAACTAGCTCAAAGTGCAGGGAGTGGCAGCAGCTAGTTGAGTCGATGTCAACAGGTTCCCGTGCAAGGATGGTGTGGATGGACACAACCGCGTTGCAGGAACAACTCCGCAGCACACTGCAACGTGCCATGGGGGTACTCTGTCTGGTGTTAGAAGTTGCTTGCCATGAGCGGCTCAATGGAACACTGTCACGGCTGCAGGCTGTCATCAAGGCACTGTCCGCCAGGCCTGTCTCGCTCACACAGTTCACTGCTTTCGTCAGCGAGCTTAAAAACATGCAGGCAAACCAGGCAGACGTTCTTGGAGACGTGGATGTGATCATGGTGAGCTGTGCTCACTGCCCTGCAACAGCCTTGCTTCTGCAGTTGTTGTGTTTCTGGCCAATGTGTCTGCTGTGCAATCGTTCGATTAAGAATACTGTCAGTTGCTAGAGGGGCAGGCTAGGTGCATTGCAAGCAAGCATTCTACGTGTTATCCTGTGTTCTCGTCAGTCTCGTGATGCAAGGAAAGATACCTACAAATCTATTGGAAACATCTTCATGCAGGACATGTATGCCATGCTTGCTGACTATGGCAGCAAAATGCGGGCTGATGATGAAGTCGTATATGCTGACCTTCAAGAATGTGTGAAGTCATTTGGCTCGACAGTGGAGCAAGCAGCCACCTTCACACAGGATAACCTGAAGAAGCACGCCACAAACCTTAGCTCAGACGCTGCCGCCGTGTTGGAGGCAGCACAGGACTTGTCAGTAGAGTGCATGTCGGGTCAGTTTGATGATGCATCCGCGGATCCAACAAACATGCGCACGCAGCTTGCTGAGCTACAGAAGAAGGTACACCATCACCCTTTTACCTACCTTGTCATGAATGATCACCAAGTAAAACCATGTAAGCCGGCTGCAAATTTATGATGTTAGCTGCTGCTTAGTTGCATGCTGATTCACATCCAGTATCTATCTCTGAGATAAAATGCATATGTTTGCACCGTACAACCCTCACACTGGCATTTTTCTATCTGCAGTTCGAAGGCATGTCTGCAAAACGAGATAAGCTAGTTGAGGCTTCGAAAGTCCTCGAGGTGCCTGAGCCAGAATTCAGCCGCTTGGAGGCCGCTGGAAAGGACCTTGACCATCACAAGCGCAAGTGGGATTTACTTGGAGACTTCAAGGCTGATTGTGTCACTTGGATGACGCAATCTGTGCGCTTCCACTCTCCCTCCCTTTCTCATGTTTTCTCTCGAATAAAATGCACCACTATGTTGCACCACTCTGTTGTTTATCTTTGAAATTGTACCACACTGCAGTGTAAGCTGTAGAAGTACCCTGTGGCTATGCACCGCAACCCAGCAACCCACCATGCCTTGTTTCTTTTGTACACATAAGAAATTTCCGCAAAGTAGTGAATTGCGCGCAGTATTGCTCAACAAGAGTTGCAGGAGCAGAAGTCATGTTCGCAAGCACAGTTGAGCATTGCTTGCATGTATGAGCATGCCTGTATGGTTGGCCTATGGTGCCCTTGCTTCACATGCAGCTGACAACAGCACAGTGTAGGTTCGTCACTTGGATCCCAACACAATCCAGGCCCGAGTGGATGACACACATCGCCTCAACTACAAGATGGTGAAGGCGCGGCCGCAGGATACTGTGGCTTCAGCCCTGAAGGCTGATCTGGACTCCTTCAAGGAGCAGCTGCCACTGTTGCAAGAGGCATGCTTCCATTCTAACTCCCAGCTCAGGCTGTCGCTGGGCTTTCAGAGCCGATGCTGATGTTTCTGTCATTTGGCAGAAAGAATCATTCGGCATGTACACACCATATCCTTCCGCAAAGACTACACATCACAAGACCCTCTTCTGCAATGTTCATGTCCATCCACGAGAGTTCTTGCATGAACTTGCGGTCAGGTCTTGCTGTTATGATAACATTCTGGAGAACGTGTGGAGCGCACTCCCAGCATACACTCTGAGTGCTGTCGGTGTGTACAGCTTGCTAATCCAGCTCTCGAGGACAGGCACTGGGAACAGATCTTCAGCATTGTAGAGAGTACATACGAACCTGCACAGGCAATCTGTGTGGACCAACTGTTGAAGCTTGGCATTCTTGCGCGCTATGAAGATGTGCAGGCAGTTGCTGGTGTTGCAACAAAGGAGTACTCGATGCTCAAGATGCTCGAGAAGATGGAAGTGGTATCGATTTCCTCGTGCATGACGTCTCAACTTTGGATCATCTGTGTACATCTGTATCCTGCCTTGACTGCTGAATTGTCCATGTATACGACCGCTCATTGTTGTATCAGATGAGCAGCTGCTCTGGCAATCAGCCGAATGTACAAATGATATAGTCTTCAAGAGATTCGTGATGCAGGACTGGGATGGCATTGAGCTCAAGACTGTACCGTACAAGGAGTCTGGAACATGCATCATTGGAGGTGTGGATGACGTGCAGGCGATTCTGGATGACCAGATCGTGAAAGTACAGGCTATCAACGCATCACCATTTGTTGCACCCTTCCGAGAACGTTCCTCTGCTCATGAGTCTTCCCTCATGACTCTTCAGGTGATGCTCATGTTTCCTCTGCCCACGGTTTGCTTGGTTGCAACTGAATCAGTGCTGTACTGCGGCCTTTGGCAGCTACAATCTTGCGTGCTCACACTGAATCTGGTTCGTCCTGTCACATATTGAATGTTGATATTAGACAATGTCATCGTCATGTCACTATCTTTGGGACTGCACTGGTTCCCTGTTTCTGCAGAACTGCCCTTGCTCTGGATACATGAGCTCCCTGCCTTAGAATCATGTTATGCAGGACTTGCTGGATGCGTGGCTGGCATGCCAAGCAACGTGGCTGTACTTGGAACCAATTTTCTCATCCCCCGACATTGTCAAGCAGATGCCAGAGGAAGGTGAAAAGTTTGCAGAGGTTGATATGTCCTGGCGTGAAGTCATGGCCACAGCCTCAGTGGCTCCAGCCGCACTGCCTCTCGGCCGTGACCGTACTGCCCTTGAGAGTTTGCAAGCCTGCAACGCCCTGTTAGATGAGATTCAGAAGGGTTTGGCAGCATATCTGGAGAAGAAGAGGCTGTTTTTCCCTCGGTATGCTCGAGTACTCCCTGCATGTTCTGCACAAGACCAAGTATCTCAGTGTCAGCTTAGCATGCACACTGTCATGGTCACTAACTTTCTTCTGTCCACACAAATACAAAGTCCACGCCTTTGCGAAGTTTGGCCTCTCATCACCCGATCCAGTCAACACGCACCTGGAATCCGCGAGGCCAATTTCCGCAAGGAAGGCATGATCCCATTAAGTAATTTGGTTCATGCACCGTGCATGTACTTCTAGCTGCTGCTGTATGCTGCAGTCCAGTGTGCTTTTCGAGAGCAGCAAGCTTTTTTCTGCAGGTTCTTTTACTTGTCCAATGATGAGATGCTGGAGATTCTCAGTGAAACCAAGGATCCTACACGAGTGCAGCCGCACCTGAAGAAGTGCTTTGAGGCAGTAGACACTCTCACCTTCACTGACGCGCTCACCATCACCCATCTTGTATCCTGCGAGGGCGAGTGTGTGCCGCTGGTGGAGCCTGTGGACACTGTCCGTGCGCGTGGCTCTGTGGAGCGCTGGCTGCTAGAAGTAGAGTCTGCCATGTTCACAGCCATCCATGCCTCAACAGAAGCAGGCATGGTGGACTATGCAGCAACTCTCCGTACCGAATGGGTGTTGAAGTGGCCGGGAATGGTTGTTTTGGCCGTTGCAGCTGTGTACTGGACAGAAGGGGTAGCTGCAGCGCTGGGGCAGGCCGCTTGTGGTGATGCTGGAGCTGTACGTGCATATGAGAAGTTCTGCACGTACGTGTCTACTGGTGCAGTCCTGTTCATGCGAATGTCCACAGGTTGAAGCTGTGTGAGTGAGTGAGAGTTAAATGTTGAAAATGTTAATGAAAATGTTAAAATGTTCAAAAAACAATACTGTTAAAAAAAAAGAAACAGTATTGTTCGTTGCAGGGAAAGTCTGCTCAAGATAGTTGATCTGGTCAGGGGACAGCTGACCAAGCTGCAGCGCGCCACTCTGGGCGCACTGGTCGTGATGGACGTGCATGCTCGAGATGTGGTCACTGCTCTTGCTGACAACAACATCACCAATGAGAGCGACTTTGACTGGCAGGCTCAGCTGCGTAGCTACTGGGTGGAGGACAAGATGGGGGAGCGTGGCCACACTCTCATGATGCACATGATGTCTGCCGAACTCGAGTTTGGGTGCGTGAAGTCTACACCATGAATCTGGAGTGCTCTGGCATTGATCTGTTCCTGCCAGTTGCATACCACTGACTAACTGATGCAGCGACGGCCCGACGTACCACCACACCAGACGCACCACCGGACCAGACACACCGACCAAGGATATATTTAAGGAATGGGGAAAGACTAATTATGTCAGCGAAATATTTTTATGTGTTAATTTTGGGGTGTGTTACATGTAACAATTCATGATTGTCCGGGGTGAGCACGACAGAAGTTACTTAATTTGGCTGACAGTGGCTGACGAGTTGTCAATAACGATACCCCTGGCACCGACCTGACGCACCAACTGATGCTACTCCTGACGTTGCAGAACACTTTGCAAGAGCTTTGTCGACATACCTTATTGTGAGCCTTCAAAGGAACTTTTCCTCATTGATTCTTCTCATACCGAAGTGTGAATAATACTCAGATCGTACCGCCTGACAAAGTTACTCTCAGAATTCCTCTCACAGTCCTGAAATAGTGTGGCATGGCGTGGCACTGCTCAAATTCTAATTTATGCACACGTTTACATCAATATGCGTACGAAGAATGGCGACTTAGCAGCATAATATAGATATCCAGAAGATTGCATTGGTGTATAAATCACAGAACTTGGTGTGATGGTTTCAGACCGCAGCTTCTGGCTAGCTGTGGTATTAAGTGCGTGTGCCTTGCAGGTATGAGTATCTCGGGAACAGCAGCCGCTTGGTGATCACTCCTCTGACAGATCGGTGCTACCGCACCCTGATGGGTGCAATCCATGTCACCCTTGGCGGTGCTCCAGAGGGTCCTGCTGGTACTGGCAAAACTGAGACAACAAAAGATTTGGCTAAGGCTCTGGCAAGGCAGTGTGTCGTGTTCAACTGCTCAGATTCCCTGGATTACATTGCCATGGGGAAGTTCTTCAAAGGCCTTGCTTCTTCAGGTGCATGGGCATGCTTTGATGAGTTCAACCGCATTGATCTGGAGGTCTGCACTCAATCTTGCGCAGTTCTGTGTTGTGTCACAACATTCTGCACATGTGGTGAGAGTTTGGTACATGTTATGAGATTGAACTGGCCCAACGTGACTCAGGGGCTTGGAAGGGATATTGACATCATTGCATGTATCTAGATTGTCATGCTCTTGTAATCTATTGACTTTTCAACTTTTTCTGTCCCTTGCAGGTGCTATCTGTGGTTGCGCAGCAAGTGCTCGACATCCAGCGAGCTGTGAGCGCCAAGCTCCGCAGATTTACCTTTGAGGGCACTGACATGCAGCTCAAGTGGACTGCTTGGTGTGCCATCACCATGAATCCTGGCTATGCTGGACGTTCTGCACTTCCAGACAACCTCAAGGCACTGTTCCGCACAGTTGCGATGATGGTTCCGGACTACGCAATGATTTCTGAGATTGTGCTGTTCTCCTTCGGGTATCTGGAGTCTCGTGAATGTGCCAACAAGATTGTTCAGTGCTACAAGCTCTGCTCTGAGCAGCTCTCGAGTCAGGATCACTACGACTATGGTGTGATGCTAGACCTGAAGGATCCTCCACCGATCAGTGCAGTGCAGTACCGCGTTGTTTGTCAAACATATGAAACCAGGTAGCTCAAGTGTTATTGAGGTTCTGTCACACTGGCATGGAGATTTTCTGATGCAGGAGATGTACAGAATGTCTATTGTGGGACCTGCCTATGCCATTCGCGTGTATTTTCTGCTCACTCAGGCGGTCGAAAGGCTTGTTTGGCACTGCTTGAATCTCTGCAATTGAACACAGTAGTCGTGGTGCATCACTTCCTGGACAACAGCATGTGGGGGTGCAGGCATGAGAGCTGTGATGGCAGTGCTTCGGGCTGCTGGAAACCTCAAGCGCCGTTATCCTGATGAGGACGAGTTCGTGCTAATGCTGCGCTCCATTATCGATGTGAACCTCTGCAAGTTTCTTGCTGAAGACGTCCCGCTGTTTCGTGGAATAGTTGGTGACCTCTTCATCGGCATCACCCTTCCAGAGGCTGACTACACATTGCTGCGTTCAGCTATTCGTGACACAGCAGCAGAGATGAATTTACAAGCCACAGACTATTTCCTGACCAAGACGATCCAGTTGTATGAGATGATTGTTGTTCGCCACGGCCTCATGCTTGTTGGGAACCCATTCTCTGCCAAAACAAGCTCTTACAGGGTGCTGTCTGGTATGAGCACATCTTCGTAGCTTGCCCAACGTTGTGTGCAATATCTGGGCGCTGTGAGGGCACATGCAGCTGTCTTGTGCCCCCCCTCCCCCCCCCCCCCCTGCTGTTCACAACAGAGCCGCCCTGCTTGTCACCAGAAGCGGCATATTTGTCTGATGATCTCCCACTTGCGCAGCTCATTGCAGTTTGACTGTGGTCTCTTCTGACGTCTGTAGTGAAGAACTGAAGTTCCTGATTAGAAGCAGAGTGATGTGTCCGTACAGGTGCTCTCACAAAGATGGCAGAGCGTGAAGAAGAGGGCCAGCATCGTGTGGAGTATCATGTTATCAACCCGAAGTCCATCACCATGGGCCAGCTTTATGGCCAGTTTGATCCTGTTTCGCATGAGTGGACAGATGGCATCCTTGCTGTTACCTTCCGGAGCTGTGCCAGTAACCCATCACCAGACCGCAAGTGGCTCGTGCTGGATGGCCCAGTAGACGCCATCTGGATTGAGAATATGAACACTGTCCTGGACGACAATAAGAAGCTTTGCCTGAACTCTGGTGAAATCGTGCAAATGAGTGCCCAAATGAACATGATTTTTGAGGTACGCTGCCCAGCTCACGTGGTGATCGTTTGGCCCAACTTACCTCTAGGTTGCTCCTAGGTGTTGCAACTTGGGTAGGAACCTAGGTGAGCAGGTCATTACAAGTATCTTCATTGTCATACGTTCAGTGTGTCTGAATTTGCACCTGAATCCCCACATCTAGGTTGCATCACTGCAACACCAACAGACAACAGCGTATGCAACGATCCCACAATCTTGCCCCAGTCTTGCCAACTGCAGCAGCTGCATTCACAACAACTATTTTACTTTACAGGTGATGGACCTTGCAGTGGCATCCCCTGCCACAGTGTCAAGATGTGGTATGGTGTATATGGATGCTAGCCAGGTTGGCTGTCGCCCACTCATGCTGTCGTGGCTCAACACTCTCCCAGAAGCGCTATCAGGAGCACCAGCTCAGCATATCTTAGCTCTGTACGACTGGATTGCGCCTGTGTGCCTGAGATGGCTGCGACGGGAGGTCCGGGAGGTATCCCCAACTCTTGATGGTAACCTGGTTGTCAGCCTGCAGCATGTGATTGCGGCCACTGCTGCTACGATCCCTCCGGGAATTTCTGAGGATGACATGGTTAAGCGTATGGAGGGAGTGTTCCTGTTTGCCCTCACTTGGACTGTGGGTGGCTCCATCGCATCCACTGAGGATCGTGCAGCTTTCGACACTATGCTGCGATCTACCAGTGCCAGTCAGTTGAAGAGTGCGCAGTGTCTGCTGCTGTATTGTGCCTTGGACTCTCTGCAGGACTCTCATGGTCATCATCTGTCACATCAATGCGTGCTTAGCGGACTCTCTGCAGTACTCTCATGGTCATCATCTGTCGCATAGCTGCTTGCTTAGCGAGTCAGAAAATCCTGCTGGCAGCAGTCTCCTGTGATGCAGGTTACGAGAGTCCATCAGGTGAGAAATACACCTTACCAGAGGATATACCAATAGGACATGTTACCCTGAAGGGCCCAATGTTCCCTAAAGATAAGCAAAGCAACATCTATGACTACTACTTTGATGTAAAAGATGGCAAGTTCAAGCTTTGGGACAACTTGGTGGACACATCCCCAATTCCTGCTGATGTGGAGGTGCTTCAAAGACCTTCTCTCTTTACAGTATGCGTTATGTTTTGCAGATGTAGCAGGTTATGTTCAGTGTCTTGATCCCTGATGTGCTCATTGGTCTTGGGATTGACCTTCAACTCAGTCGCGGGCCCGTGAGCGTTAAAGTGCTTTTACCACGAGGTCCCGGGTTTGAGCCCCGGTCCGGCCAGAGCCACCTCTCGTCTTTTCTTCTGAGCCGTTTGCGTAAAGGGTCTCTGGTGGTTTCCCCTTTAACGAATTGCATGAATTCCGCCACTGTGGCGCTGAGGCCGAAGCTCAAAATGAGTATGGCGTAGTCCCCGAGTATTTTATTTTTATTCATCTCCAGGCACATGCAAAGCATGTGAGCTCTTGTGCTGTTCTGGGTCCCAATCCCAACTGGAATGCAATCATTCACGCTTTATACACGTGAATCTTCTTATATATGTTGCTCATGTGCTACACACTGGTGTCCAGCTTTGTGCTTTCCCATCATGATTCAGAGGACAGCAACAGGTGCAGTTCTTGTGCAGATCAGAAACATTCTAGTGCAGACAATAGACACCGCACGATACTCTTACCTCCTCAATCTTGCTGTCTCTCACAACTACCCCAGCATCTTCGTGGGACCCACAGGTACTGGAAAATCAGTTTATGTGCTGAGGTACATCAATTCGATTGATCCGACCAAGTTTGCCCCATCCATCGCCATCGGATTCTCAGCCCGGACCAGTGCCGGCACCACACAGCACATGGTCGATGCAAAGCTGGATCGCCGGCGCAAGGGCGTCTTTGGGCCAGCAGCAGGCAAGAGAGTGGTCATTTTCGTGGACGATCTCAACATGCCACAGCAGGAGAAATACGGGGCACAGCCACCCATTGAGATTTTGCGCCAGTTCATGGACCATGATGGCTGGTGCATTCTTTCCCCTACCTTTATTGCATCACCATGTTATCTGTATCTGTGATAGAACGTCAGTTTCTGGCAGCAGAAGAATCTGAATCTGTCATGGCATTCGCATCGCATCTTCTGCTTTGGCTCCTGAATCGTCAAGTGGAGGGCATGGGGTGGCAGCAACAAAATGATTGCTTGTATACCAGCAACCAAAAGCCATATGTGTGACGCAGCACACCAGCTTGAAGCTACAGCGTACCTGGTGGCTGCATCCAGCACCAGGGATGGATGGTTACATCAGCTACTGACCACTTCCAGTCACTCGTGTACATGCACATATACGCCACCAGACGGTGTGGTGACTATTGTGCAGGTACGACCGTGTTAATACGTTCCGTAAGATGGTGGACTGCCAGTTTGTGTCTGCCATGGGACCCCCTGGTGGAGGCCGAAGCTTCATCACACCACGTTTTGCTCGCCACTTCCACCACGTGAGCATCTGTGAGCTCGACAACAAAGCCATGACCCTAATCTTTGGCACCATTCTTGGCAATTATCTGAAGCAGGTATTCATCTGCCCGTGCCATTGTGCCCTGCACGTTCGGCTGCACTCACTCAATTCCATGTCTGCTCGTTGCTGATGTACCATGATTCAATAATCTGGTACTGATGCCTTGTACACTGCTTCTCTGCCCATCAGAGAGAAGAATAAGTTTGCACAAATGGGGCAAGAGAAAGGCACTGCTGCAGAACGGTTTCCCAGACAGCATTGTCAACTTCAAGGATGAAATAATCAATGCTACGATCGATATTTACAACACAGCTGCATCATCTCTCTTACCTACCCCCACCAAGTCCCACTACCTGTTCAATTTACGAGACGTATCACGAGTGGTCGGTGGCCTGGTCATGATGCAACGGGATGCAGTGGCAGATGTCAAGAGCCCAAAGGTGAAGTATGTGCGACTGTGGGTGCACGAAGTCCTCCGAGTGTTTTATGACAGGTGCTAGGCCAACTTCATCTCCTCTTTCAACCACTTATAAGTGCCCTGGGGGGCATCTGCATATGTGCTAAAGGACAGCTACTTTAAACCTTGTAGCAGGTCTCTCGCTCATGTTTTTAGGAGTGCCTCATGCAGCTGCAAATCTCTGAATTGTGCAACTTCTCATCATTCCTGCAACTGCAGCTTGCACAAATCATATCATCCAGTATTGCAAGTTACCTGAGTGCCTTACATTCTTCTACAGACTTACTGATGATTCGGACCGGATGTGGCTGCTGAACTACATCAAGGATATCACGAACACGCGCCTCGGGACTGACTTTGACGATGCTTTCCGTGCCCTACTCCCCACAAGACATGCAATGGCAGGCTTGGAGGATCTCAGACGCATCTTCTTCACTGATTTCATGGACACTGTTGCTGAGGAACCCCACCAGCGGAAGTACGATGAGGCTCAGGTGCCTTCCTGCCCCCGCTCCTTCTTCAAGAAACCATTACTATGCATTCTAGAATACATGTTCCCGTCAGGCGCGTTTTCCATAAAGTATAGCCTATTCCGAAGGGCTTCAGATGCACGAGTTTATCAGAGTATGCGTTCGTGCTTTTCAAGTCTTCAACAACTCTTTATGCCCGCAGCTAGTCCCAGTATTTTCTTAAATTTGATTACAGCTTGATTACGGCAAGACATACGTGTTATAGCTGACGTATCAGGCATCTGATACGTCAGGATCAGGTATCTGGACCTCCTGAAAGCTGCAGCGCTCTGATTTGTGGCCATCACTTCAGTACCAGTGGCACTTGTCCAGATCAACCTTGCCCAGATCACTCTTCCTCCACAATTGCATCTTCCTTT
Organism: Ulvella scutata; assembly: GCA_032359135.1. NCBI lineage: Eukaryota > Viridiplantae > Chlorophyta > Ulvophyceae > Ulvales > Ulvellaceae > Ulvella > Ulvella scutata. The sequence goes on along the minus strand of JAUMHD010025454.1, from coordinate 26,804 downwards.
CGGCAACGCATGACGCACAAAGAAACGGCGCAAGTCTAGTTTCCGCATGAAACCAAGCTATTCTGGGCCAGGGCAACCTGTTTGCAACCTTCAACAGATTCCTCTCATTCTGCAGGACATACCAGCCATCATCGCACGGGTTGATGACCTCCTCGCAGACTATAATGCTGCCAGCCGCCGGCCAATGAACCTTGCAGTGTTTCTGTATGCTGCAGAGCACGTTGCACGGGCTGTCCGTGTGCTGAGGCAGCCAGGGGCTCACCTGCTGTCCATCGGAGTAGGTGGCAGTGGCCGTGCCAGTGTCGCCCGCCTGGCTGCCAGTATTGCTGGCATGGACACGCAGCAGATAGAAGTCACCAAGAGTTACGGCCTCCTTGAATGGAAGGACGACCTCAAGAAGTTCACTCGGCTGTGCGTTTCTGTCCATTCATCACCGCACCAGTTCCAGGAACCTGTGCATGTAATAACTTCCGTAAGAACTTCCAGGCACTGGACTCGTAGATGGCAGTGCTGGTGACACACAAGAATCGGTTCCAGACACATAGCACTGCCTTGAGTTCGGAAAACAGGTTCTAGAGCAGACCCGGAGCTGTGGTGCAGTGCTGGAGCAGAGGGAAAACCAACGATGTTTCTCTTCAGTGACTCCCAGATCAAGTTTGAAGCCTTTGTGGAGGACCTCAATACGCTTCTGAACACTGGCGAGGTGCCCAATTTGTTCCCGTATGATGAGCGTGCGGCTGTCACTGAGGCTGTGCGGTCTGCAGCGATGAAAGCTGGCCGTCCTGTTGACTCTGCAGCTGACCTCTGGAACTTCTTTGTTGATCGGACCAAGGCTAATTTGCACGTTGTGCTCACGTTTTCCCCCATTGGAGATGCCTTCAGGTACTCCTGCCAGCATGCCTGGGCATGCCTGTGGCTTCCCAGTATCTGGCATTCTTCTACTGGTTTTCACGTTTCATGATACAGAACTCATTCATTTCCTTCTTTCTGTCATCCTGAGGTCTTCTGAAAGTAGCACTTTGAAGTGTCCTGTTGTCCAAGGTGTCTCGTTGAAGTCTCATGTTGTGAATAGCCGAAAAGGCATTATCATGATAAGGCATTCTGTAATCCTTTGATACGACATTATATAATCCTTATCATGTAGTGAATAGCCGAAAAGGCATCACATAGGCAAGAAAGCCAGATGCGACACGAATCATCACCATCCTCACCCAAATGTCACAACAGCACCATTGTTGTAAGTGTTGAGTACTCTCTTCATCGTAAATCTTCCAAGCAGCAAATCAGTGGCAGAGGCTGAGTTAGGCGTGATTCCTGATTGGTGTTTTTCTTCTTATTTTCACTGCAACTCGTTCATAGTGAATCATCATGAGCATGCAGAGAGCGCCTACGGCAGTTCCCTTCTCTTGTCAACTGCTGCACGATCGACTGGTACACTCCATGGCCTGCTGATGCCTTGTCAGCCGTGGCGACCAAGTTCCTCGCCCCTGTAGCCGCATCCACCGTTCCCATCACCACCCCTTCCGCTGACTCGCAAGGCACAGCACCTGCAGACAGCCAGGATCCCATGGCAGGCGTAGACGCTGCTGCAGCAGAGAAGATGACCAACGTACTAGCAGACTCATGCCGCTCCATTCACGCAGATGCTGCCGACCTCTCGGTACGGTTCCGCAGGGAGGCAGGCCGCATCACATACGTGACACCCACCAGCTACCTTGAGCTGCTAACGATGTTCACAACACTGCTTGTGCAACGCAAGGGTGCTGTGGCAAAGCTTCAGAAGCGGTACTCGGTGCGGCTCCCCTCGCTCCTTGCTGCCCTGACACACAGCCTATTTCTTGCTTTCAGTTCTATAAACGGGGCGCTGCCGTAAGCATTGTACGTCTTAAAAGCATGCATAGGTCAGCTATACATCTTGTGATTCAAACTCTTACAAATAAAGAAGGGTATTGACTCAAGATGGTGGTCGAGAACCCAAGTTGTACACGCAGCATACATGATAAACCCCCAATCACTTTGATGGAAAATCTTGTGATCCATCTGAAACGCAAGAATTGCAATTACAGGACACTGTTTGTGCCTCTTAAAGACGTACCAAATTGCTTTCTTTCCTTTGTTCTGTTGTCCTGTTCTTCTTTTGGCTGTTGTCAGGAGATAGGTACGTGCCACAGCCTGTTAGTCATGGATGGTGAATAGGCACAGAATCAAGCTGTAGTTTGCAAAGTCTAAAGTGTGTGCTGGCATGCAGGTAGGTCTAGAGAAGCTCGCATTCACAGAGCAGCAGGTGTCAGTGATGCAAGTAGAGCTCGAGGCACTGCGCCCAAATCTGATTAAAACGGTCGCAGATACAGAGGCCCTGATGGTGCAAGTCAACAAAGAAAAGGTTGAAATAGTGGAACCAAAGAAGGCAGTAGTGGATGCGGAAGTTGCCAAGGCTGAAGAGTCCGCTGCTGCAGCTAATGCGATCAAGACTGAGTGTGAAGAAGCTCTTGCGGTTGCTATGCCAGTGCTGGAGTCTGCATTGTGCGCTGCCCTCTCAAACTGGTTTGTGTGTGATCAGCCACATCTGTATTTTCCTTGTGACTGCCTTGTGATTGCCTTGTGATTACCGTGTGATCAGAAAGCGTCATATCATCCAGACCAGCTTCAGAATATCGCGTGCTCCAAGTTGTTGCACTAAGACATGCAGAAAGGCACTAGACACAATCAAGCCCGCAGATATCAAGCTGGTACAGAGCTTTAAGAACCCCCCAGGCGCCATCAAGCTGGTGATGGAGGCCGTGTGTGTGTTGTTGGATATTAAGCCAGCCCGCATCCCTGATCCATCCGGATCTGGTCAGAAGATTGAAGACTACTGGGAACCATCTAAAAAAGCTCTGGGTGATCCCAACTTTGTGTCTAATCTAAAGAGCTATGACAAAGACAACATCGCTCCTCGTCTGATTGAATCCATCAGGAAGACTTATGTGAGCAATCCTGACTTCACGCCCCAGAATGCTGCAAAGGCATCTGCTGCTGCAGAAGGCCTTTGCAAATGGGTATGTGCAATGGAAAGATACGAGGATGTTGCCAAAGTTGTGAAGCCAAAGCAAGCAGCACTTGCGGAAGCTGAGGCACAGTACAATGAAGTCATGGCTGCCCTGAGAATCAAGCAGGTGCACAACTCCTGTCCCTTATGTTCAGTGAATGGCTGTCAGGAACTGTGAAGGTGATCAGGAGCACGTCTGCATGCCAGTATGCTGCCTATAGGAGCAATTGCTTTGGAGATTTCTCAGCCACAATGTTCATTCAGGCTGAGCTCAACGAGGTGATGGACAACCTTGCCAAGGCAGAGAAAACGCTTGAAGAGTCTATGACAAAGAAGCAGAACCTGGAAGCGGAGGTGACTCTGTGCTCTGAAAAGCTAGAGCGTGCCACAACACTCATTGGTGGCCTTGGTGGCGAGAAGGTGTGTATCAAGCGAACCACTCGTGCTATCCCTTCTTTGGCCCCCAGGGCCTCTTTTCTTACTTTCGCCAGAGCCGTGTGTGGTGGTATTCGCCAGAGGTGCACATATCAGTAGGGCCAGTAGGTCCTTTTATTAATATCTTTCATGAGTCCTTGTGTACAGCATCTGGCCCTTCCCTTCTGTATTAGTATGACCTGTGCAGCAGCTTGCAGTGTCATGTGATGATTTGCAACTGCTGGTATAGCTGTGCAATACGTACCTGGCACTAATAGGGGCTATGTTCAGACACAGAGAATCCTTATTTCACTTTCCTGGGCACATTCTGTGCTGCTGCTAAATCTAGAAAACGAGTGCAGCTTCTGGAACCTGTCCACCAAGACCAGCTGATGATGATGATCACACCATGGCATAGCATGAGTCATTCTGCATCATACAGGTCAGATGGACAGAGTCTGCTGCCAAACTCCAAGCAGAGCAGACCACCCTTGTTGGAGACACGCTTATGGCTGCAGCTGCAATCGCCTACCTTGGAGCTTACACTGCCCCTTTCAGGGAGTCTCAACTTACCAAGTGGTGCAGCGACCTAGAGAACAGCGGCGTGCTAGTCTCGCCTGAATTTTCGCTTGTAGCTACCCTTGGAGACCCTGTTAAAATCCGCGAGTGGACAATCAGCGGTCTTCCAAATGATGCCTTCTCGATTGACAATGGAATCATGGTGCGAAGGCTAGCTGGCTGGCTCAGTCTCTACTCGTACATGGAACCACCTGTCTGCTGCACCCCAAACCTGCTCTAGTTGAGGTCATTTTGAACCTACTGAAACCTGCAGAACCATGTGTTTGCTGCATCTGTTGACACCATGACAGGGAGACAGAGCTAAACTGTTGCAAACCTTTTTTTATCAGTCGAAATTCTCCAAAGGCATATCATTACCCAAGTATAATGACACGTGTCCAGGTGGACACTGCAAGAAGATGGCCACTGATGATTGATCCTCAGAGCCAGGCCAACAAATGGATCAAATCGATGGAAGCAGCATCAGACCTTCGCATCATCAAGCTCACTGATGGAGACTTCATGCGCACACTGGAGAGTGCAGTGCAGTTTGGGCTTCCTGTGCTTCTGGAAAATGTCGGTGAAGAACTTGACCCTGCTTTGGAGCCTCTGCTGTTGAAGCAGGTGCCACACTACTTCATGCTCTGGATTCCAAACCGCTTCTGTTTTGTGGACGTGACCTTGTATGTTAGCCATCCTGCCAGTTGATAGCTAGTCCTGTTAACTTTCCAGATCATATGCTTCAGAATTCAACTGCTATCGTTCAGGTGTTCAAGCAAGGCGGTGTGAACTACATTCGGCTCGGGGACTCTCAAGTGGAGTTCTCAGAAAACTTCAGATTCTATATGACAACTGCTCTCCGTAACCCACACTACCTCCCTGAGACTGCGGTCAAGGTGCTCCCTCGACTGGCACTTCGGATTTGTTGAGCTGTTTCACTTCTATATGTGACTTTTCAGCCTTATCATTTTGTGTCGCATTGCGTTAAAAGCAGGGCAGCATAAATCCGTGGCGCACTTGGTTACCTGCTTGTCTTACTGCATGGCAGGCTGGCATCATGGAGAACACAGAGCATTGTAAGTTCAGCGTTCAGTGCAATGACTGTGGCTGGGGACAGTGCATGCGAAGGGAAACCCCAAAACTGGAGAAAAAAAATGCCATGGGCGAAGGAGTAGTCTCCAGTAAAGCGGAAGGTTGTGGGGCCGCAACTGCTTGAGTGCCGTGAGCACCAAGATGTCGTGTGTTAGAAAGAGTTGTGGTGACACGTAGCACTACATGCAGGTGACACTGCTGAACTTCACGATTACACAAGAGGGTCTCAGTGACCAGCTTCTCAGTGTAGCTGTGGCTGAGGAGAAGCCAGAGCTTGAAGCACAGCGGCAACATTTGGTCGTGGAATCTGCCGCCAACAAGGCCAAACTTGCAGCAATTGAAACGCGCATCCTCCAGGTCAGAATGCAGTCCCCTTGCGTAGCCTGCATGCTGCACTCTTGATAGCAAAGCCAGTAGGTTTCTGCAGACAGTCTTCTTCAGCAACCTTACTTCAATGTTTGTGTAGGTTCTGAGTGACTCACAGGGAAACATCCTGGAAGATGCCACAGCAGTTGCTATACTATCAGAGGCAAAATCTGTTGCAATTGAAGTGGAGGAGAAGCAGACAGTGGCAGAGGAGACCCGCCGTGAGATCGACGCAGCAAGGAAGCAGTACTCAAGAACAGGCTCCTCGAATGCTGTTCTGTTTTTCGCAGTTCGGGACATGGCAGCAATTGATCCCATGTATCAATACTCACTGATGTGGTTCATCAAGCTTTTTGTCAAGTCTATTCAGGTGAGCGTCTCCAGATCGATGACATGTGGAACGTGCTGCTGCCATTGCAGCGAGCTGAAGATCTGTTCTGTGGATGGGAAAGGTTTGGAACGGAGTAAACTGCTACGATGCATACTTTCGTGGCCGTGACCTGGAACTGTTTATTGTCTGTTGGAGGTCTGGGCTGCCCATGCAGCATGGTGTTGATCAAGAACAATGGAATGGCAATGCAGAACTCTGAAAAAAGCGAAGACGTGTCAGAGCGGCTTAAGAATATCAACGACCACTTCTCCTACAACTTGTACGAGAACGTGTGCCGATCACTGTTCGAGAAGGACAAGCTGCTGTTCTCTACTCTGCTCTCTATCCGGATCCTGATGAGCCATTGTCTCTTGAGTGAGGACAGCGTCTCTTTCCTCCTCACTGGCGGTGTTGGAATTGCAGAGGCAAAGGTGGAACGCCCAGAGAACAGGTGCGTACGTGGTGCTGACTGGCCTGGCACATATCTTTTTTTGAAAACATGATGGGCTCCCATGAACATGGGCTGGGATGATGGATCCGTTTGGAAATCAATCATCAAGCCACATATGCTTCTACCTAGGCGGACTGTCGCAACAGCAACAAGACACACAGTCATTGCGTGTCCAAGGCAAGGAGAGTGAGCACTGCGCATCATGCTGGGCTGGAGACCCCGATTCCGTGATGTGGTGGAAACAGTACACAGCCTTTGTTTTATTACCTTGTTTCTTATTGCCCTGTGACGCACACAGCCTTCCGATCAATCCTCTGGCATTCCCACTGGCATTCCCACATCCTCTTCAGGCAAGAGATTGCATCTGTGATGGGATGGGACGCAGCCCAAACTTCAAGGTAGTGTCTACTCCTGACGGGGATCTTTGCGAATGCAGTGAGTGGATCTCTCCAAAGATGTGGGGGGAAGTGTGCCGTGCAGCCACCATGAGCGCAACCTTCAAGAACCTTCCATCGGCCATCCAAAAAGATGCAGCAACCTGGCAGCAGATTTTTGACGCGTCTGAGCCTCAGAATGTTGCCCTTCCAGGGGAGTTTGCTGAGATCAGTACCTTTGACAAGCTTCTCATCATCCGCATGATTCGCCCCGACAAGTTGGTGCCTGCGGTGTGCGCCCTTACTGCTGCAGAGCCCAATCACTTGGACATATCTGCAGGGACATATTCAGCGTCTGTGCTGGAAGTATTCTTATCTTTTGGATCACACGAACTCATCGAACTAACAGCACTTGCACAAGCTCCACACAGCAAAGATCTGGGTTGCACTGTTGATACAAACACTAAACACAACTTCAAGTGAAGCAGTGGTTAGGGCCCTTTGTACGGTTTTCAGATGCAGTCCGATTTTCCTGCTACTAAAAGGAATCAGGCAGACAGAGATTCCTTCCCCAACACACAGGAAAAACCCGTTGCTCCAATGGGAACATTATTGGTGCATATCCATGGAACTGTTGCTGCTTTTTGGTGGTAAATTTATAGCTGGTTCGAGGGAGACGATTTGCATGGTACATCTTGCTATCTCGGTTCCTGCCCATCAACTGCGCTCTTGGCGACATGTAGCGATCTATGGCTGCAACCAAGGTCCCTGACCACTGATACTTGTAGCGCTACATGTCTCAGTGGTCAGTGACCCTGGTTGCATCAACACGATTCACTACACACACTTTTGAAATTGTGAAATTTAAATTGTAATCTGAGATCTGAGATAAACGCAGCTGCCTGCAGATGGCACTGTTTGTGATTGACACACTGGGGTCCCGCTTCACGGAGCCACCTCTCTTCGACCTGCCAGGCAGCTTCAAGGAAGCCAGCTGCACAGTGCCCCTCCTCTTTGTGCTGTCTTCTGGATCTGACCCCACTGCTGCACTGCTGAAGTTTGCAGATGAGAAAGGCTACTCGTCCAAGATATCCATCATCTCGATGGGGCAAGGCCAGGGGCCCAAGGCTGCCAAGCTCATCGCTGAGGGTCGCCGCACTGGCACCTGGGTTCTGCTGCAGGTCTGATCTCTTAATTTTGGATCTATTAAATCTGGTGCTGAAGACTATTGGTCTCTGGGGTAACTGAGAACATGCCCTAACAAAAAGTAAAGATAAGCTAATCGGGAACCAAGCCAGTAACACACCCAAGAAGGCCTCAACATTCCCGCATACCACCCTAGCACTTAGTAAGGCATAGTCGAAGGACTTGCCATAACCCAGGGTACATGTGATGCGCCCCACTTACTGCGACCCGATAGTGCGGATCTTGTCAATTGTACACCAAGCGACATCATCAGTATGTCCCTGCCATACCCCAAGTTTCCTGAACCATCAGACGACGGCATCATGTTGTTTTCAAGTTTTCCAGTCTGCATCCATGACTCCTGAGCACTCTACCAGGTGCTTGTACCAGGACCTCTACCACGACCTCGTGAAGTATACAGAGCGCCTCCAGTCATCTTTTGGATCGCTCACAGATGCTTGTCCCTGCAGAACTGCCATCTGGCCGCTTCATGGATGCCTGCTCTAGAAAAGATCTGCGAGGGTATCCGCGCTGACAACACCGACGCCGACTTCCGCCTCTGGATGATGTCCGCGCCGTCCCCGGCCTTCCCCGTTACCGTCCTCCAAAACGCTGTGAAGATGACAAACGAACCACCTGCTGGCCTGCGAGCAAATCTGGCCCGTACTTACGGGCTGGAGCCCATCTGCGATGACAGCAGCTTTTTTGAGACTTGCACCCATCCCGCCCCCTTCAAGCGCATGCTGTTCGGATTGGCGTTTGTCCACGCATTCGTGCAAGAGCGCCGCAAATTCGGAGCTATTGGGTGCGTACCCAGCCATCATGCCCATCTTTTCCTCGCCATCAAATGTCTAGCATAAAATCTATCTCGCAAGGGTTGTCTCCACGATTCTAGTGTGATAATTTTGCAGGTGGAACATTCCGTATGGATTCGACGACGGTGATCTGCGCATATCTGCCAGGCAGCTGCACATGTACATCAGCGACTCTCCTCTGCAAGTCGCTGACCCAGAGGCACCTCCAGATGCGCCCAGTGTGCCTGCGATTCCCTTCTCTGCGCTCAAGTATGCCATTGGGGAGTGCAACTACGGCGGCCGAGTCACCGACGACAAGGATAGAACGCTGCTTTCGACTATACTAGATCGCGTGTACCAGCCAGAAATCGTGCAGGAAGGGCGATTCGCCCTGAGCGCCAGTGGCACGTATGCTGTCCCTGCTGATGTCGGAGACCGAGCGTTCTACCTGGCTGAAATCGCCAAGCTGCCCCAAATGGCTCAGGTGCTTTCCTTCATGCTGCAGCACAGGGCCATGTAACCTCCAACATATTACGATAGCTGTAAGTCGACGAAGAACTGTTTGATTCTGGATCAAGATTTGACGCATAGATCGATACATACTTGCGTAACGTGTCTACCGGGGTGGTCGTAAAGTGCTCAAGGTCGAAGGTGGCGTGCAGCCGGAGGCATTTGGGCTGCACGAGAACGCAGACATTAGCAAGGATCTAGCACAAACTGACGCCGTCACGTCTGCGCTGCTTCTCTGTGGCGGTGGGGGTGGTGGCGGCGGAGGGGGAGGCGCCGCAGAGGCGCGAGTGGCGACCATGGTGGAGGACATCGTCGGCAGGCTGCCGCCTCCATTCGACATCGAGAAGGCGCAGTCGAAGTTCCCCGTGAGATACGAGGAGAGTATGAACAACGTGCTGTGCCAGGAGATGCTTCGCTACAACCGCCTCACCGCGATCATCTGCACGTCGCTGGCTGGTCTCGGTAAGGCTCTCAAAGGGCTGCAGGTGCGCACACTACACCTATCGCCTCACTTTCTTGCTGACCTTACAAGCTTTTGTCACCTTTTCGAAGCAAGATGTTGAGCAGAGCTTAATTAACAGCGGATGACACTGATCCCAACACACGCGCACCTTCCGTCGAGGTTGCGCGCGCGAGGTTTTTATTTTACAAACACTTTGGGTGAAGAATTCGGATCTTTTTTTCTTCATTCGCCAAGCAAGCTGCGCATAACTTGGCGCTGTGGCTGTGTCTGCTGCGGTCGAGCAGTCATCTTTCAAGGCCGTGCACATGCAGTGTTCAATGTTTGCGTCAGGGTATCATAGAGGTACCGCAACTGGGGTACAAGCGCCTGTAGGTGATGAATGCGGAGCTTGATGAGGTGTTCCAGAGCATGTGCATTGGGGCCGTGCCAACTCTGTGGATGTCCAAATCGTTCCCTTCCTTGAAGCCCCTGTCTTCATACGTCTCAGACCTCCTGCGCCGCCTCACCATGTTGTCTGACTGGTACGTTGCTTGCATCCTCTTGATGGGTTCATGGGTCTCCCTGCGTTCGCAGCACATAGCAGCCCCCCCTCCTCCCCCCCACGAAGTTCACTACCATAGTACTCATCAAACTCAATGGAAATATCTCAGCTGCAAGAACACCACAGCAAATACTGTCCATCACCATGCGATTGGTTAGCCTCCAGCACCGTTTTCTGCTGTCCGCAATGCCTCTTGCTCCTGCGTGTTGCACCAGGCTCCTGGTCAGCATCGTACAACCTTCAAAAGAGAGCCCAGAAAACAACTTAAACAGCTGCTGGCTGCAGTTGCCGCAAGCCGCACCTTCAATTGGCCAAGAAACCCACACCTGCACTTCTGTTCGATTCTGGGCGAATCTACTATATCAGTGACATCTTTGCTCCTAGCAGTAGAATACGACCATCGTTCCTGGGTCGGGCGTTTTTGGCACTATATTATGAAACCAAGGTCGCTGACCACCAAGACATGTAGCGCTACTTGTCTCAATGGTCAGCGATCTTGATTACATAACACATTACCACAGAGCCTAACCACACATACATACAGGTACGAACATGGCGTTCCCACATCATTCTGGCTGCCCGGCTTCTTCTTCACCCCCTCCTTCACCACTGCAGCCCTCCAGAACTACGCGCGCTCACACAACCTCGCAATCGACTCTGTCGGCTTTGACTTCCAGATCGTCCCCGGTGACCCCGACGCTCTCGTGTCAGCTCCCAGCGAGGGCGTGTACGTTCACGGCATGTTCCTGGAGGGCTGCGCTTGGAACTCAGGCACTCAGCAGCTGACAGAGTCTAGGCCCAAAGGCCTCACTGAGCCTGCCCCCGTCGTATGGCTTAAACCGATGAAAATGTCACAGTTTTCCAAGTTCCCACACTTCAGCTGCCCAGTGTACCGGACAGCTGAACGCAAGGGTGCGGCTAATTTCTCCCTCCCCGTCTTCCTCTCCCTCCCTCCCTGCGGGCCTTGCATGACGGTCGAATTCTGTCATCAGGCCGAAGCTCTTCCTGTTTCCTGAGTATGGCGCGGTTTCTTAATAGGGTTTTTTTCCTCCATACATGTTGAGGCTTCTGTGGACATCCTGCATTGCTGCTGAACCAGATTCAGTGTTGCGTGTGGACTGTTGGGCTGCGCAGCGTCCTCTCTTGCTTGGCTTTTTGAGCTCTTGAGGGCCGGCTTCAGGGTGCCTAATTAGGGATTTTCCTTCATGGTTGCCGTTAGAGAGTATGGAACCTTCGAAAGTTGTTACTCAGATTCGGCAAGTTGAATGAACCCTAATGTCAGAAAATTTGCATATTTTTTATCCTTGAATGTGACGTGGATTCATGCCGAAAATAAACCGGGTGCAGCATAGTCCTCGAAAAGGGGTGACATCGATGAACCAGAGAATACAACGCAGAAAGTAACAAGAACACAAAAAAGTGATAATAACAAGCAGTCCCCAAGAATGAATATATTGTGGGTACCAAAACAAATTTGTTTGCATATTGCTATGCTCAAACCCTAACCAGTGGAAACCCTAGTCGAGAACCACGTTCGCCATACCCAGGAAACGCTTCAGCCCTTCAAAATTTCCCACCAGATGGGAGGTGGTGCATTTTGTGCTTTTTAGTTGTGTGTGGGGTTGTGCGTCGCCTAATGTGGCTGAGGGGTGCACCTGCATGCAGGCGTGCTGGCTACTACTGGCCACTCGACAAACTTTTTGATGTTTATGAAGATGCCTTCTTCTCAGCCTGCCCACCACTGGGTGCTGCGGGGGGTCTGCTTGCTTTTATCGCTCTCTGACTGATCCACAATCAGCCATGTCTCTTATTTTTGGTTACATGCCTTGATAGAGTGCTCCTTGCAATTTGTAATTCACTGGGATGCCTCTTCTTGCTGCTTGCGGGTGCCACAGCCTGCCTGCTGTTGAGAGGGTTCTTGTGGAGGCAGCTGGGCCGCCAATGTGTAGGACACCGAGATAGAGCAGGGTGCACGCGTTTCTGTAGAATGGATGACGATACAGGTTACCTGTTCATGGTGTGTGGGGCTGCAGCCAAAAGCTTTTCAAGCTGCAAACTAGAACGATGTAAACTGAAACACACTTGAATCGAAAGACAACTTGTCCCCATGGTCGATCTATCCACAGAGTATCTATCCACAGGATACACATTCCCATTGGTGGAACTATCCACAGAAATCTGATGTTGAAGATACAGCCAGATATGCTGAATCAGAGTTGTATTTCATCCCAATCTGAAAGATGCGGGGGTACCATGTCTGCTTCTGTTATGTGCCCAGGTAGATGATGAGCACTGGGCTTTGGTGCTGAATTGGAAGGAGCACCGAAGGGGAGAACACCAGAGCCACAAAGAGGAGGAAAGTTGGACATGCAAAGGCAAACAAGCCGTGAACCCCGAACTGATTAAAAAGTCGACGTAGCTACAACACTTCACCCAATCCTGTTTGAATCTCGCATCGTCGCAACAGATTCTACCATGAGGTGATTAAGGTCTCCGGTTCTGGAGGAATTGTTTTCATGAAAAATCATGGTGGGGTTTTTAGAGTCGACGATCACGAGAGTTCACATGTCCTCATATTTAAATCTCGAGCGCTCCGGAACTTATATCTAGATCTCGAGAGTTGGAGAACAGGTGCAGTTGCTGTTGTCGCTGTTCGGAGTACTGCGCTTCAGCTTCCCGACGTGCCATCGCTGCACTCTGCAACTCCTAACCATCCTTTGATATATATATATATATAAACTCCTAACCATCCTTTGATATATATATATATATATGTATGTATGGTCATTACGAGGGCCTGCATTCCCAACACCCGCTATGAACGTGCTAGGTACAGCCATGAGACACCCGTCCCAGACAACCACTCAGAGGCGATTCAATTGATGCCATGCAGGCAGTGGTGTTGTTACTGTCATGCTGTCAAACATATCGTTTTGCAGCCCTCTGACTGCTTCGTCGGAACTATTTAGACTGCAGAGCGCTTGCAATTGCTGCAAAGGAGTTCCTTGAACAGAGGTACGTCTGCGAACTCTTCACCTGCTGTACATGTGATGACAGCTAGTTGCGTCCTGCGCCAGCTTCTGAACGTTTTTCCGGCTCTTGCACGCGATATTTGCGCTCGCTGTACATGTTTGCGTGGGGTGGTGCACTACCCATGGTGCGAACGCAAGTAAGGGTTTCAAATTTTCTCGCCGGTTTTCACGTCGCACAGGTGCGTTTTACTGGCAGTGTACCCACTTGAGTTGTTCTGCTCCGAGGCTCCTGAGTGTGACCGCTTGCAGCAGTATCAGTATCAGTTAAACGGCTTTCGAAGAACAAATCCTGATCTGCAACAAACCGTTGAAAACTGAACGTCTCACATCTGAAACTGTATTCTGCATGCATATCAGATTCACCAGATTTGACATATTTGCAATGTAACTGCTTCCAGTGGAGGGTTTACTGCATCCCACGGATGAGATTGAATAGTTTGTTTGGTTACCCTTGTCAGCCTAGGTAGTGTTCAGTGTTGCCTTGTGATCAATGGCCTTTGCTAGTTACCTTCCCCGTTACCTCACTTGGTTCAATTTTGCTAGCTTTGTTTCCAGCGCCCTTGTCGATGTAATCACTGCTTCCAGTAGAGGTAGCGCCCCTCACAGCAGCTCTCCTCAGTGGCTCCCAGCAGCGCTGGTGGCGAACAAGCATAATAAAATAATGCCAAAACAAGCATGCATGCGGTACTGCAGGCGTGGAGCGTTGAGCTGGACCCGCCACAGCCGCCAATGGCCTTCTTGTGGTGACGGCGCAGCCACCTGTTGCCACCGGCAGCTGCGGTGCTGCAAAGTCTGACACTGCAGCAAGTTTTGGAAGCGGCCCAGAAGATTTCCACAGGTGGCGCGCCTTGGCCTTCATGCTTTGCGCGTCTGCGCTGCGCCTCCACCTGAAACTCCTATCATGCTTTCTTTTGTCCCGTGATTTCCGTTTCCACTTTCTTTGCACCAAGGGAGTGTGTGCAGGGGCTGGATCCTGCTGGAGGGGGGGGGGGGGGGGGGGGGGGGGGGGGGGGGGGGGGGGGGGGGGGGGGGGGGGGGGGGGGGGGGGG
>JAUMHD010025454.1:0-12567 GCA_032359135.1 Ulvella scutata | reverse complement strand
TGTAAACCCCCCCCCCCCCCCCCCCCCCTCCCTCCCCTGTTTGCCCCCCAGCACCCGGGTACCGGGTGCATGGGGGCAACTGTTGTTAGTTACATCGACAAGGACGCGGCCAATGAGACGCCGCACCTGTGCAACCCTTAACTTGGGTTGCACAGTTGCTCAACCCGCACAGTTGCTCAACAGTGCATTCATGCATGCATGCACTGTTATATCATCTGTCATTTTGCAGCTGTCCATGCATGGCCATGTGTTCCCGATCTTACCTTTTCCCATGCATGCCATGCATGTAGGTGCCTGGAGGGTGGATCAGGCGGCCCCGTGACCCTCATCACACCTACCCCCCCTCCCGCATGGCCCGCCCGCCGCATAAGCAGCACCCCAACCCCTAAATGCTGAAGGTGGGGGGCCAGAGCAGGTGGCAGGCATCATGTAACCTTGGAAGTGTGACGTCTCTGCTTCAGCTGCTGCACCCTGGCGAGGCCCCCCCCTCTGGGGGAGCCCCAGGAGAAGGAAGGCTGCATGAGGCCGCATGGGGGGCATATGCCGCTGCCAGCAGGCCCTGTTCTGGGCATCGCAAGGGTTCCCTGAAGAGATCACGTGGGGCTGTGTCAGGTGCGTGCCTGTTCTTCCTTTGTACTCCTTTGCATTCCTTTATACTCCTTTGTGTTCCTTTATACTCCATTGTATTGACAACAGGGCGGTTGTGCCTTGGAAGGCCGTCTGGGAATGTGCTGTCGCGAGGACCACTGGTGGTGGTGGTGGTGGTGGTGGTGGTGGTGGTGGTGGTGGTGGTAGTGGTGGTGGTGGTGGCGGCTGTGCCAAGGCTGCCCAGCTGCACCGAGGGGGGTCCTGCGGTGTGGCTGTAGCTCTGCTATTATCAGTCCTGTTGCTGTTGCTGTAGTCTGAACTCTAAACTGCTGTTGATGTTCGTGGTGCTGGTGCTGGTGGTGGCTGTGCGGCGGCTGCTGCTGCTATGTTGCAAGCTTGCCATGCCGCCTCACTGCGTGGGCATGCATGCGCACCACCACAGGCCCCCCAGTACTCAGTCTCAGATGCATGAAACCACAATGCATGACGTCAGAGCTGATGTTCATGCATGCGTGCTGCAGAGGATCCTGGAGCGGCAGCCGCGGCCGCCGCAACTGCTGCTCGGGAGAGCACCCCAAGCATGATGTGGAGCAGAGGTGATGATGAGCAGAGCATCGGCTGCGGCTCCATGCATGGCCTCTCCTTCCTGAGGTCTGCAAGTGCGTCCCCTCCGCTGCTCTAAATGCTACATGCATGCATTGCATGCATCAGCTGCTTCGCCCCTGCGGGGGGGGGGATTGATAGTTCTGTTTTGTGCTAATACGAGAAGCGCCCGATAGGGGGCTATGATCGTACTCTACCACTAGGAGCAATGATGTGTCACTGATATAGTACATTCGCCTACAACTGTTGTAACAGGGGGGGAGCTGCCCCCACCTCCCCCCCGTTTGCTGCAAGCTGCAAGCTGCAGAAGAGAGGCTGTAGAAGAAAGGCTGCAGAAGAAGGACTGCAGCGACCCAGACAACTCAGCAAGTTATCAAGACGGTTGTCTAGATTGTTTGGTTACATTGTCTCGAAAGTTTTTGGTCAAATCGTTGAAAAAAACATCGTTGTTCTGTTTCGTTTCTGTGTGCG
The DNA here is from genome assembly GCA_032359135.1 of Ulvella scutata. Lineage (NCBI taxonomy): Eukaryota > Viridiplantae > Chlorophyta > Ulvophyceae > Ulvales > Ulvellaceae > Ulvella > Ulvella scutata. Next base: position 10,905 of record JAUMHD010025454.1, on the reverse strand, counting down.
AGGCAGCCCTACTCTGACGGTGTGCTGGCTCGCTCTCCCGCTGCACACCACAGTAAAACCTCTGCCCTAGGGCTTGCCTCCTATTTTTCTTTTTAATAATGAGTATGGTCCTCTTACGAACCCGAAAGGTGGTAAATAGGCATGAATCCAAATAGCCAAAATCAACTAAGACAAACATCCACCACTTCACTCGAACGGCACAACAGCACCATCACGAAAGTCTTTCCCAGCACTCTTAGCCAAACTGCGATAATAGTGACGAAACACAATGCCACGACCACGACCACGAGCGCAACCTTGAAGCCACTATGCAACCAGCGCGTTTCTCCGGCTCTGCCTTTGCTTCGAGCACCTTGCATTGACCTACAAGGCTTCATTACAAACCGGAAAGGTGGTAAATAGGCATAAATCCAAATAGCCAAAATCAACTAAGACAAAACATCCACCACTTCACTCGAATGGCACAACAGCACCATCATGAAAGTCTTTCTCAGCACTCTTAGCCAAACTGCGATAATAGTGACAAAACACAATGCCACGACCACGAGCCAGGGCACAACTCAGATACTGCCTACTGATTCGCAACCACAGACCACAATCTACAACACCAGTGGAACAAGCCAAAGCAAGCAACAGACTACCAGCCTAATGCCAAGAACGAAAATTTGCATCACGCAGATATGCAAAGGAAGGAAGATGTCACCTGTAATGAAAGCAACAGCATGACCCGCTCAGTGATGCGAGAAAATATTGCAAGACCAGCAGCTGCGATAATGTCATCGCTGTTGATCTTGCACCTTGGACGAATTTCACGGCCTGTGTCTGACATGGACAACCCCTCCCCTGGTCCTGTACCCCTACACTCTCGGTGAACAGCAGGTTGTTCACCGGGTTCAGGTGTCTGTGCCCGCACCTGTGCCGTGCCAGCACCATGTTATGCAATGCAGGGGGGGGGACACAACAGACGTGGCAACAGCAGGAGCCCGTGCTTGCAGAGGGGTGGATGGGTTGGCATCAATGACTGGTGTGATGCTGTCCTTTTCTCCTTGGTTGTGGATACCTGATTCATCTGTCTGAAGTGTGACAGATGCTGAATGCAGTGCATCACCAGCCGAAGGCTCTTTGGCAGCCGCAGTGTTTACAGCCATGCCTGTACCAGTACTGACACCAGACTGTGGCGGAGGATCTGTAACTTCCTCTGAAGGTGACACAGATTGTGATGCGCGCGGCTCAGTCTGCGGGGGTGGGGATTTCGGTGAAAGCGACTTCTTCCTTGGGGGTAGCCTTGGGCGCTTGGGACGCTCATCCTGCCCCTCGCGTATTTTCGCGAAGCCAATCTGCATCATACACCCAGTTGCATCCAATCACCTCCAAATACAGATGCAAGGTCATGCAAGGGCCAAAATGTCATATTTGAACATATTATGTCACCTGGAATTATGCGCCGTTACACGCGCAAGAACCAAACACACTAAAATTGCATAGCATACCTGAGCAAGCATGCGTATCTTCTTGCCAGTCAGATAATGACGCTCATCAGCGAGTTCTTCGCCAGGAGCCTTGTTGAGGTACCTGATGTTCCTCATAGCGTCGTGCACACACTGTGCTGATACCTCCAACCCCAAGCATGGGAGTTCCAGACCCCGTTCCAGCTGCTTCAAGCATCGTGCGTATGCATATATGGCTAGGAAACACTTGAAATACTGATCTGTATACACAAACAATGAATTATGAATGCTGTATTTCGCCCTGTGTATTAAGGTACTTGGGGGCCAAATAACTGTCAAGCGTTCCCCCACTGTTTTATCCTGTTGAGAGCATCATTCGCAGCACTGAGCATTAGAACGATATGTTCACATACATGTAAGTTAGGTAATTGAAAGAGAAAAAAAAATCGAAGCTTCCATTGCGTCGTCTGTGTTTTGAACCAAGTACTACAGGGAAGCGGAAATGCATACACCAGTGTTTTATAGGCCCGTTACTGTGCATCTTGTTCCTGCAATAGGTATATGTGAGTTTGGTGAGGAGTTATTTTGGTGCCATGGCTGTTGGAAAGCGCCACCTGAGACTTTTGGATGTGTTCCATTCTCACAGGAAAGTTGGACTGCTCGAAACACTACACACGCGCACGCCAGACATTTCAGCAAAGTACTTGATAATACATCAAGTGATCACGATGCTCTGGCGTGCATGTAATCACGATCCAGGCCATCAATATGACATATGATGTGCTTCTACCACGATCAACTGGCATTGCTCGAGACGCACGAACAGTCACGTATGCCAATACAAGTACCTTGTAGTCACCATAAGGTTGCAATGCTGGATTACTGGAGCCTCTCTGCTACTATGATCGCATGAGACAGCGTAGTTGATGCGATCAGCACACCATAGCGTCGTTATACCCGCGTTTATGCTACACTACCGAGCCACATATACTATTTCGTCTGCTAAGAATGTCATATAGTCTCTGTCCCTTGAATATGTCTTTCCGAGGAGTTCATTCGGCGGATACCTGCATTCTACTCATTCGCACCGGATCCGAGCTAATCACACTCCGCAGCCGCGCATTTAATCGCCACAACTGTATTACTGAAGATTGTAGTGCACTCGGCGCCACGGTACAGCGCGCAGGTATGGTGGAGAATGCGGATCGACCGCTGCGCACACATGTGCAGCACACAACAGCGCTGGAAAAAACACATGTACGAGTTCGCGACATGCCGTCGTTCCTGATACCTTATTCCGCCGCGGAATAAGCTATCTGCATTGCAACAACAACAAACACGACAAAACCTGATTTTTCCAAGGGGGGTACGCTTATTTGACCCCCAAGTACCTTGAGTTGGTAACATTAAGCAGTACGAACTCAATGCCATAGTTATGGACAAATAGGTAAAGTGCACAATCATTGTACATATGCAACGAGCATACACTGTGCGCAGTTGGAATACTAAAAGTTGTTGTGCAGAATACATGAACACAAGCAATGACACATGCAGCATAAAGCACGGCACTGATAGCATACTCGACAGTGTACTGACTGACTGGGTCAGAGTCCTTCACCACGTAAAGCTGGCCTGTGAACAGAAGAACCATTTTGCCTCCACGCTCTGTCAAGGTTGCATCCACGCCATGCAGTGCATCATGCTCATTTGTTTTGAAATCCCACTTCATTCCCGCATTTCGATTCACAAAGATGTCAATCCCTGACTTATTTGCAAGCTTGCCATCCGCATAAGGAGAGCAATGTTGAAGTGCAAGGCAGTCAACGATGCCAGTTTGGATAGCCTGCAAATTGTGCCTGGAAATCATTGCCGGTCACATACGTAATTGCATGTACTTATTGTCGAATGCAGCCGTGTGTAACGTCTGTAAGGAATTGTTCTAAAGTAATGTCTGGGGGCCACCAAAAAAAGAAGATTTGTTGCATGACTGGTCATCTGCATGTGTGCAGAAGTTTGCAACGTAGTTTTTGCACACAACCTTGATAACCGCAAGAACTCCACTCCACACAAGTATCATAGTATCATATCGATGTACACATACTCTCGATACATTCAAAGTGTCTGTGACTGTGTTGATACCGATGCCTATCAAGTACATGTTATAAGATGTGTGGAAATGTGGTTCTTTGGGATGAACTATCTGATCTGTCCTATAGCTCTGTTCAACAGCAGCACCAGGAAGTCAGGCCAGGAAAGAAAACCTTGCGGATCATACCCCAGACACCCACAGTGATAGTGTGAGGCTGCACATTTTCCGCAGCTCGTCCACACCAATCTTTCCGTCCCACGCTCCCTCCTCGAGGTCTGTACATGGCCGCTGTTCTCGATCGGACGCAGGCGTTATCTCTCCAACAATGTTGAAGAGAGGTGTTGGAATGGCAGGTGGGTTTGGGCCAGTGCCGCTGTACAATAAAGCTCACATGGTCATGTGCAGGATACCAATGTCCGGTCAACATCATCATATGCATTAGGCTGTCTACGCACTATCCTGTACAAGGGGATTTTTTTTTCCAAACCACGAAGTAACACATAACTGGCACACGAGTAGCGTGACAAAGTGAATACTGTATGCATGCACATCTTTCAACGCATCACTTCACAAGAAGGGGACAGGAATGGACAGCACATCCTCGTCTATAACACTTGTTCCTCCGTTCGCGGCTGCAAGTGGGGCCTGAAGTGCAGCAAGAGCAATACTGTTTCGATTGAACTTTTTTGGATGATCCAGCATCGTCTTATGTTCATCCAGAAAGCCCAGAACATTCGAAAGACTCCAGTCTTGCAGGGGCACATCTTCCAACGTTGCTGGAGGTTCAATACCTTGGCTCAGCACAGAATCCAGCGCAACACGCAGTCTTGCCATCGGCATCATCGCTGTCACAGCCTTCGCAGACTCCACCCCTTTGCATTCGTAAAGCTTGCCAGTGCGAACAAAGTTGCAGGCTGGAAGCAAAAAATTGTCACACGTGTACATAGAAGAGACACATATGCGGAAAAGTAACGGGCTTCGGTGATCAACATAGATGTGGCAACAGAAGTATACGATGAATGCCAAGTCGAACCAACAGAACACAGGTCCGCATTGCACTTCAACTTGCACTTGACAAAGTACTTCACTCGAGCGTAATCTGTGACGCTTGACTTGGACGGTGCCTTTTTTCACCATCTCTTCTTCCTGTTCCAGGTCATTTTTATCAATTTCAGTTGTCTCCGCACGACTCCCCTTGGGGGCTTTCTTCGGCTTTGGCTCTTTTGCATCTTTTGCAGGAGTGGGTATAAGCAGGCGCCAGAATTCTTGCACAAACGCAAAGTTTGGCAGATTTCTGAATATTTCCTTCAGGTCATGTGCCACATGCTGCGCATTTGGCACAACTGTGTCAAGAATGTCTTTTGTTAGGTCCATGACATGCGCCGCGTGAACCGGCAGCCTTCCGTCCAGGAGCATTTCGTGGCGCTTTTTCTGATCATCAAGTGCCTCCTGAAACAAAGTTCTACCAGTTATGAATTGGAGCGGGTAAGATTGCAAAAGAATCACAAAACACGGAACATTCATGATTATAGTTCTCCTCCTTAACTGGAGATCCCCACTTTATGAAACGTTTGACATGGAACCAACACATGGAAATGCAGAGCTGGAATGCCCCCAAGAATATGTTGAAAGCCTGAAAGCTAGGTCGGTGAAATGACAGCAGAGCACCGTGCAACGTACCTTAGGCAAAATGTCTTCGTAGTCTGCCTCGACTTTGACAATCCCTGGGGTTCTCTGTAGCTCAGGACACAGCCATTGTATATCCTTGATGTACAGTCAAGCACCTTCCTGCAGGTTGGTGTTGTCGGTGATCACCTTCACCGTTTATTTACTCAGTAGGAATCCCTCAGGGCTTTCTTTGGTTGCTGGTCCGATATACTTGTACCGAGTTTCATCTGCAGTACAGAACATCTTTTTGCAGTGCGATATCTCCAGTAGTTCCTACTGTAGATACCAACATAGTCTAACACCGTGCAGAAGAACATACAACTATCATATATACAGACAGCAGTTTCCTGTTTTGAGGAACTACATGGCGCGTTTCTATTAAGTTCCTTTCTTATTCAGTAAAGCGACCTAAGCCCGTAATTCGACAAGCATATTGATCAGGAACAGCATCTTGACTCAAGATATGATTTCAGGCTTCCACGAACAAGCAATGCATAGTGTCGTACGTTCATATTTGCCTGGGAGACTAATATCCCATTGAGTCTTTTGCAGCAAGCCGTCGTCTCTCGATAACTTCAAAAGCAATTGCAGGGTGCCATCCTGCATCATTGTTACAATTGAGATGGAAGCCGGCATCTCGGTGCTCTGCGCGCCCTGCACAGAATCGCATTACATTAATAAAGATGCAGCCAGTATCAACCACAGGTTTCGGTACTCTTGCTCTGCAGAGGTCGTACATTCTTGATCTCCATACTCGCAACATCTCCATCAGCGCACTTCTGAAGATATCCTACAAAAACTACATTGTTAGCTGTACTGTATATCAAGAACAACAAGGCCCATTCATTTCAACAGGATTGAGCAGATGATGCCATACCTGGAGCCTCAGATGCGGGTTTCATCTGGAAGAATGTTGTGATCTCATCATAGCCCAGGTACCACCCGTGACCCAGTGACTGGGTCACAGCTTGCTGCATGCCAGCGTATGACGACTGCACACCTCCGAGTACGGTTAGAAAGAGAAAGAAATGAACCATGCAACAGGAAATAGTTGAAGTCAGCGTGCGTACGAAAGTCTGGGGCTGGCCTAGGAGACGGCTGTCGGCGCATTCTGAATGCAGCCGTGCACCTTGAAGGCGTGGTGAATCCCTCATCCACTCTGTTGTGACCTTGCTGGAACAAATCACCGCACTGTTCACAAAATTCTTGATATTGGATTTTCCAGCACTAGACGGAGCAATACCAACAAAGAGGATGTTGGTGCGCACAGTGCCAACACCATACTGGACCTGAACATGTTATTACTTGCAGTAAGTGCATATCAATTGTCACAGGGGTCACGAATACGCATTTGCATGCGCATTTGCATAAACATTCGCAGACAGTACTATACTCATGTCTCTGCACATTGCGAACATATCAGGACAGGGAGAGAGAGAGAGGGAGAGACGGAGACAGAGAGAGAGAGGGGGAGAGAGAGAGAGAGAGAGAGTCGCACGATAGCACAGAACGAGTCGATGTGCTTGATAGGCCTTTCTACACGAGAGGTTTCCTTTGTAGAGTTCTTGCTTGTCTGTGCCTTGGTCGTATTTTTCTTCTTCTTCATATGTGCTGGTATGTCCAGTGGCTTGGGAGAGCTGGAGATCAGTTCCACGTTGAGATTTGTTGCATCAAACCCGTCCATAGCATGCACTGTCTGAGCCACTGATGTTGGTGAGGATGGCACATCGAGATGTTGGACTACTGCTTCCTTCGGTGTGTCCACCTTTTTGAGTCTTTTTCCTGGCATATGTGCACCATTGATGTACTTGGACGCGATATTTGCATGGAAACCTGAAGCAAATGCAATGGTTAATGTACAAGTCTTCGACATGCACACCTGAAACATTGTATTAGCTTGTTAGACAGTTACCAACAGCAGCACCGATCGCAGCACAGCAATTTGTCAGCAACATGTGTGGTGGATTGTTCCATCCAGTGGACAGCATGTAACAAGCTGCCTGGAGGAGGGGGCATCCAACACCCATCCTGGCGCATGATAACACGTCGGAAGGTGAGTTGATAACTCCTTGGTGCACCTGCATACTCAGCAGAGTTAATAATAAATGATGACTCTCCATCGTCTGAAACGCTCGATGCACCATGGATGACATCCCAACAGACTAACGATCAAGACATGGAAAGTGGTATAGAAATGTACTGCTTGTGGCACCACATCAAGGAAAGAACGAACCCATTCCCGAGCGGTAACAAGCCTGCGAAGTTGTGCCTTCAAAGCATGTTCACAGGTCCCAGGATTTGCCAGCTCTTGTTCCTGTTTTCGCTGGTATCGGGTCTCTCTCAGGAGCGTGGTAGTCTATCTGCGAGAATTGGGATACAGCTGCAAAGGATGAGTGCAGAGAATTCGCAATGGACGCGAGGGATCATCTGGCTTGACAAAATCGCCTTTCTTCTGCGTGCCAATGCCGATTATAGTGTAAGAGCGTGTACATTTCGAAGCTTTAAATACAGCGCATCAGAAGAAGAATAGAATACAGCATGCCAAGTCAGTGCTACATCGTCAACTCGGTCGTTCGGTCCGAAGTTGCATGTAACATCGATCCTGCCTAGCAAACACACAACGCATAAACCAAAGCAATAGGAGTTTATGATCTAGATCCAGTAAAACAAGGTCAGTCGGTAGGAGAATGACACGGGGGGTTCTAGCATCGATGCAGTGAATGAAGAAGCGCACTACACCGGGTCCTACGAAGATCTGCGCTTTCGATGCCGCATTCGAAAAGAATTTGACAGACTTCGTCGAATCCCCCCCATCGTGGACTGGCTTTACCAGTTCATCAATAGGAGTGGCCTCCTTACGGTCCTCCACGACAACTATGATCGCATATTCACCAACACATCGTTCAGAGCGGCAACATGCACAATACCTGTGAATCTTTGACAATGTCTGACTATATACACATTTCATCGATTGGATGTGTTGCGCCGTGAAATGTAGCAACATCAAGTGGGCAATGCATTGCGGCTTTTCACCGCAGGCACATCTGCGCCGCAGGTTTATCGTAAGCCCCATATGACATCCCTGCGTGATGACAACCCTAGGTCCGGCCTGGAGCTGTACTCATTCACATCAATCAAAGTTCAACAGTGCATTCGATGTCTTTCATTGGGACTTTCAGATACAATAGATGTGTTTGCATCGGTACGATTTGCTGGTGCGATCGAAGTAAACGTTCGGCCGGGTACAAAGAAAGTACGAGGCGGCTGCCAATTACGTCAGATAACCCTCCAATCCGCGCGACCCTCCAATGTCAGCTCGAACAATGACTCCAATGACCGGATCTGCGAGTGTTCACCCCGGCCTTCGTATCCTGCACTTGATGCGTTCATACGGGTTCTGTTGTCAAACCCAGTTTCATCCTTACCCATTTGGGCAGATTCGTTTGGAGATGTTAACGCCATGAGTGGTAACAAGTGACGTAGAAAACAGGAGCGGTTAGGCTGTAAAAATGCCCGTTCTCATCAGGTGCAAATTGACAGAGTAGGGCTGTATCCATATATAAGGAACCTGAAGCATACAGCTCGTGTAGATAACAGAGCTCCTATTCCTTCTGTTTTCGAAGATCACCAGGTTTCTATCATAGCAGACATCCTGCGGAAAAACAGACATGTCTATCGCAGTGATCCTTGTACGTTTGCCGCCGCCGTTTTCAGTGGACCCATTGCAGAGAAATATAGAAGACCCAACCAAATACAGCATTTTCTCCGACGAACAGGAGAAGGTGGCACACGAGCTGCCACATCGAACTGCCTCTTTGGCAGATGTTCAAAACTTGTTGCAGAGCCTCAACAACCTGAAGGATAAGAAGCTGGTGCCGCTGACGGATGCACTGGAGGAGGCGGTGCTTGGTCATATCTTCAAACAGACAATAGATTCCAAAATGGCTGTAGTCCAACCTGTCATCAAGACGTGCCTTCACTGCGAAGGTCAGGTGTTGAAGTGTATTCTTAAACGACAGGGTGGGTCTGCAAGTGCAGGGAGCGGGTTTGCATGGTCGTATTCCCTGCGGGAAGGTGCCTGGTCTGCAGCACTGTGCGTGGGGCAATGTGCCTTACGCAATTCAGTATACGGGCTGCAGACCTACACCCCTGGAAGCAATATTCTAGCTCGGGCCGGTGCGTTTCGGCGCAAAACCAACCACGTGATGTCTGCTTGTCTGGTTTTGTGTACTTTATACACATCTAAAACACAGAGTTGTTTGAGACGTAAAACATGTCCTGCAGGTATTCCAGAGTCTGCATGTGTCTCCAACTTGTTGCTGCCTGAAGAACATCAACACAAAGAATGGTACCAGCTGTCCGGTAGTACTATAGTGCATTATGATATCATACAGTTGTGGCATACGATGAAAATGTGCAACCCGTCCTGGACTTTTGACATGTATGCTGATCTTCTTGCAACAAAACGAGGTGTTAATGACAGACGAGAACCAGGATGTACTCCTCAGTTGCATTACATTCCGTTACGCCAGTACACCCGCGATACAGCTGCTACAAAGAACAGGGGCGCCAGATTTTCAATCAGTGAGAAGGTACTTGCAGCAACAATTGGCAAGTCGTCTACTGTGACAGTGGTCAGTAGTGAGTGCCCAGATCATCCATGCACACGTAGTCTTGATTTCCTTGCTCCTGCAGAAGCACTGGCTTCGCTGATTGATCCAATACTTACACTCGTGATGCTCGAGCGCTTTCTTAGGCACATGCCCGGCTGCCCTGATATACTGTGTGGAGCAACACTAGCTGTGGATGGATCGTGCAAGGTGTTCAGGGAAGTGTGTGGGTGTGCTATTTCATCGTGTGATGAGCCTGAAGCCATTCGAGGTGTATCTGATGTGCATGCAAGTGTTGCTCATAACCATTTGTGAGACAAAATGTGCCGTGCTATCCCTTCGAGGAAAAAGAGTCACAAAGGAAAATGTGATGAATGCCACAAACTGGATAGGGATTTGTACATGTCATTTGCAAAAGCTGCAAACATGTCTCGAGTGTGTGAGTCAGACAGGGTTCTGAGAAGCAACAAACTCCGCGCAGAAGAGACAGCCCAGGAAGATAAAGATTTGTCTAATGGACCATCGTGGGTTTATGACATGGAGTCTGAGGATGAAGGTAGTGCAGACGTCCACCAGCAAGACACGCATGTATCACCCCAATCTGTACCAAACCAGGTATGCTGTTCCATGTGCATGTGACATGTGTGTGAAGAAGCCAGTGTCGCGGGCTCTAGCTCGATGGGAGAAGACATTGCGGGAGAAGATGATGAAAACCAGAGCGAAGGACCAGCTGAAGAAGAACATGTGAACGTTCCTGCTCCTGTGACAAGGTATCCCAAACGAAATCGGCAGCCACCAACAAGCTGGTACCGTGTTACCACAGCTAGGTTGAATGCTGTCGATGGACTGACGGATTGTCCCCTAACATACCAGGAGGCCGTTGCTCGTCCTGATGCGGGATTATGGCGTGAGGCCATACATGTTGAGCTTGCAGCACTATGGGAGAAGGGGGTGTATGAAGAATGCACCTTACCTGCGGGCAAGAAGGCCCTCCCAGCCAAGATGGTGTACATCATCAAGAGAGACCAGTTAGGTAACATTGACAAGTACAAATGTCGACTGGTTGCCAAGGGATTCAAGCAGATTGCTG
>JAUMHD010025443.1:0-45407 GCA_032359135.1 Ulvella scutata | reverse complement strand
GGTGCTGTTGTGCCATTCGAGTGAAGTGGTGGATGTTTTGTGTTAGTTGCTTTTGGCTATTTGGGTTCATGCCTATGTACTACCTTTCCGGTTCGTAAAACTGTTGCAAAACGTTTTATCTATTTTGGCCAAGGATTCTCAATCAATAGCTAAGAGTGATGCTTGCAGTGCCAGCAGAGAAGCTCGAAAGCAGACATCTAATACCACACGAAGCTGTAAAATGGAAGTATCACTGGACCCGTTTACAAGCCGGAAACGTAGGCATTAACCCGAAAACCCAAGAGCAACTGACACAAAATATCCACTACTTCACTCGAATGGCACAGCAGAACCATCTCGAAAGTCCTTCCCAGCACTGGTCCATGAATAAACACTGCTCGTGTGCTATTATAAGGAATTGACATAAATGCGAGTGGCTACAGGTGCTCAGGGAGGTGCCACATCTGGCCACCTCCATCCTGGCAAACGCAGATGAAGATTTGGATGCCATGGCCCACGCACAACCGTCAGAGTTCCACCAAGCTGCAGTTGAGACTACACACCCAAACGTGTTGACAACACTCTCAGCAGAAACCTCACACATTCCGCGCGACGGCATATACTACAGCATCTACAACCACGTGGTAGATCTTGTGTGGGCGCACATCACAGACGTGACTCGCCTACAGCTGACGAACATGTTCATTCAAGGCTATGATATGTTACACAGGTTCCCAAGGAGGCTGGCGAACCATTCAAACCTGAAGCAGTTGAAGTTTGATCAGTGCTTCATAGGAAAAAGTGGCGTTCAGTGGCAGGGGCCTATCCTTACTAGCCGCACATCTCTACAGCACCTCTCTTGCACCAACTGGAAAGAACTGATTGAAGAGAATTCGGAAGATGACGAGCCATTCTGTATTGATCGGCGTTCAGCCGAACTTAAGCTTGCTGCGGCAGATGCTTTCGGGGATCATCTCGCCTCCCTGATCAGCATCACACATCTAGACCTGGACAATAGTTCAGTTCTAGGAGAACACCTGTTGCCTTACATCGCCAACCTGACTCGTTTGCGGCACCTAGGCCAAAGTCAAGCTGTTTATAACCCTGAACCAGTAGCGCCCCACCTCGCCAACCTGACTTGTTTACAGCACCTTGCAGTACGCAGTCGTTATATTGATGACGACGGAGTGACGGAAATAGCACGCCAGCTGAGCTGCTAAGTGGACCTTCTATATCTTGATATCAGCAACAATTGTGTTTCAAGTCAAGCTGCTGCTGCGCTTGCACCCCAACTCACAAGACAGTCCGGGCTGCAGCATTTGGACGTACGCTGTGTTAGGGTTGCCGGCGACGGCGCTTCAGTGCTAGCGTGCCATCTCGCCTAATCAAGCAGCCTGCAGCATCTGGACCTTAGCTGTACTAAAATTGACGGTACCTCCACAGCTGTGGTGTTCAGAAGCATCGCCCACCTGGCATGCCTTATACACCTGTCTCTGCGTAAGATTCTGATTGGTGCAACAGCCATGTGGTGGCTGAAGGAATGAAACGTGGTAAGGGACATTAGGCCACGTTTGGTGCTCCCACCCACCTGCGGAGATGATTGAGAGGAGGGGGCATGGGTGCAGTAGGTTTGAGGCACCGGACGTCGGAGGAGGAGGAAGAAAAAAAATGCCCTAAGAAGGACACAGGTGACAGTGTAGGTGCGGTTACGGGATGGGGAGGGTGTGACAGATTGTACCTTAGACTTTAAGGGTTGAAGGGGGGGAGGGGGGGTTTCATTATAACATTCAGGGGGGGTATCTGTGCCTTTGGGTGTGAGCGCAGCGCATGTGTAAGTGCATGCATGACAGTAGCGGCGTCCGCGCCATCGATGGTCAACACGGCCCGCCAACAGCTAGGCTGAGTGCATCCATGCTGTAGTATAGAAGGTGGAAGACGAAATCAGAAATGGACGAACGATGCCAAGTTGGCGCTGAGGCCGTGGTTGAAACAGAACACAACGGTGTTGCGGAACAGTAAAATTTTCTGGCCAAAACGAAACCCAAAAATTTGTAGCAAACTGTCTCGGGAAGATGGTGCTAAAAACAACCCTCCATACTGTGACTTGGCAACAATACATGAACGAAATGCTATGCTGCAGGTGCTCAGGGAAGTGCCACATCTGGCCCCCTCCATCCTCGCCAACGCTGGCAGACGTCTGCGTGCACTGGTAGGGGTGCTGCCCGCCGACCTCCACCAAGCAGCAGTCCACGCCACGTACCCAAACGTGTGTCCACCTGCTCTGCAGACCTCACAGGCGAACTCCTCGACCACGAAAGAATAGATGAGTTGCTGTGGCCACACATTGCTGGTGTCACACGCCTCAGGCTGCAAGGAGTTGACATGCGAGACACTGAAGACTTCCACAAGCTGCACCACCATCTGACTGCGCTTACAGCGCTGAAGCAGTTAGAACTGGACAAGTGTCGTGTGTGGCACTCTAGTGCTCATAACCTTGGCCCTTTTCTCACCTTCAGCACCGCTCTGCAACATCTCGCCTACACAGACAGTAGGGTTATATTTGAGCATGACACGGAGGGTTTCCATGACGACAGCGCATCAGATACGTCAGATACATACTCAGAAGTTCAGGCCCGCGCTTCAGCATCTCTAGGCCCGCTCCTCGCCAACCTGGTGTGCCTGACACACCTCAACCTGTGTCGTTCCGATCTAGATTTTGAAGGAATGACGCCGCACCTCGCCAACCTGACTCGCTTGCAGCACTTCGACCTTAGAAAAAACAATGTGTGTGCCCAAGAACTCGCACCCCACCTCGCCAGAATGTCTAGTCTGCAGCACCTCGCCCTTTCTGGGACACGAATGCGCTGCCAACGCGCGGCAGCAGTGGTGAGCCACCTCAGCCACATAATGGGTCTGACGCTTCTCGATCTTGGAGACAACGGCATCTCGTCTGAAGGGGTCGGAGCGCTGGCACCCCTGCTTGCAAGGCGCACCGGGCTGCAGCACTTGGACCTGGGGTCTAATCGTTTAGATAGTGAAGCCACCGCATCACTGTGTTCACACATCACCAAGCTCACAGGCTTAAAACACTTGTCTCTGCAGGCAAATCTTGTTCGTGCTGAGGGTGATGTGGCACTGGCTCCCCACCTGGCGAGGATGCAGCGCCTTCAGCACCTCAACCTCGGCAACAATCCAGTCGGAGCTACATGCGCTACAGCGCGGGCGCCCATCATCGGCTACTTCACGCCACTTGTGTCTGCGGGAATGTGACATTGCTGATGCTGGTTCTGCAGCGCTGGCGCCCCACCTGGCCAACCTGCTGCATCTTCAGTGCTTAAGCCTTAGCTACAATTCTATCAGCAGTAAAGGAGCTTCGGCGCTTGCGCCTCAGCTTGAAAACTTACTGCACATTCAGCAATTTGAAATGAGTCACAATGCTATCGGTGACGATGGAGTTTCCGCACTGGCGCCCAGCATCGGTAAGCTCACTGGCCTGCAGAAGTTGGACATGAGTTACTGTAAGATTGGTGGTGAAGCAGCTGAAGGACTTTGGAGGCACCTCTACAGTCTTCCTGACCTTGAAAAGATCTGTCTGCTCGGTAATAGATATGATGATGCATCTGAAAACGATATGCGCTCTGCGTTTGAAGGAGTCTGCTGCTTCCTGTATTTGTAAATCGGTGCATGAAACGATGCCGGCAAGCAGATCTTTAAGTTTGGCAGTTACTGCATGTTGAGGTACCGGTGAGTTGTGCCAGGCTGGTGATTCTTTTTCTGTGTGGATGGCTCTGTTATGTTGCATGCAATCGTCAATTGAGCTTCTTCCCGAGCCTCTGAGGAGGTGGTTGTGGCTGGGGGACGGAGGAGGGGGTGGTGGAAGGGGGACGGAGCCGCTGGCATCAACATCATGTGTGGGTAGGATCGCCGCCGCTGACTGTGGGGGGATGAAGGGGGCTGTGGGGTGCAGAGGAGGGGGCTACAGAGGAGGGCAGAGGAGGACGGGAGGGGGACGGGGGGCGGCGGCTGGACGGCGAAAGGTGTGTTTACATTGACTGGAGCGGGGCTCGCATTTACGAGGGCTGCATCGCCACCTGTGGGGGACTCAGCGTGCCCAAAAGCGTAGTCATGTGCTGAGCTCGGATGTCATAAATGTTCTGCATGGGGCCATGTCACATGTATGCATGTGCTGTACATCTATGTAATGCGTACCTAGTTGGCGATTCATGCGTGCCTGACTGTATTTGAGAAGGCAGAGGAGAAATCAGTTGCTTTGAATAGTTGCCAACACACAGTTCATACGTTCAAGTGCTATCCATACTGTTTGTGGGCATTGCAACGTAAACATCAAAAGGAAAGGAGCATCGCCAAGGAGCTCACCATGTGTCCATGAAATACATCCACGAAAGCACCAACGCCATAGCACATATCGCAGCCCCTACCAATTCAACCAGCACGCACGGCAGCCAGCCAAAATGCTGCGTGGGTACACACATGCAACTTAAATCATGTGCACCAGCAGAGCACAACACACCAGTCCCAGAATGTGATGCAGTGCGCAGGGCCGCACCTCCGTTAGCCCCGCGTGCGTGTGGTGTGGGCAGCACACGTGTCTGCAGCAATGTGTCCCTGGTGATAGCTGACAAGGGTGCTTAAGCAATGTCGCCTCATCTTGGAATCCTGATTCACCTACTTCAGGTACAATGCTGGTGTACCCCTTTCCGTACTGCCGCTCTCCGCGGTTGCTCTCCTCGGCCGCCGTCACCACACCAGGGTTGCTGAACACGGCAGGCTGGACAAAATCAGTCGGCAACATCAAGCTTCTGCCGCAAGTAGGGCTGCAAATTAATATATACGCCCGTTTAAGCCCTATTTAACACCAGTTACATCCTTTTAAATTAACGCGTTAATCAGGTTATCCAGAATGAATCATCTTCGATTAAATTGTAAAAAGTTTCAATTACAGTACGTTTCCTTCCAGACGCTCTCTGTTACACTCTCGAAACTCTGTAGCAAGGTAGAAATAGCCGTCACCCTTGTCTGCGGCCCTCCATCGCAATCCGGCAGGAAATCGAGAGTCTCCAGACATGCACGCGGCCCCATCCAGGGCAAATGCAGGGCATGAGCTCAGAGCATTGTCCTCGAGGTACTTGTGCTCATTCGCATCCTCAAAGATTTGTTGGTCATGAGAAAGGCTCCGGAAGGGAAGAGGTCTGCAGGGCCAACTCCGCCTTCGGGGGCATCTCCCTTACACGGGGAATCTTTGGGAGCGATGTCCTCAAGATTCGCTAAAAGTACATGTCCAAAGCTTCTGACACTCAGAGCGCAACATCTACCAACAGAAATCAGAGGCAGAATATCCACGGGGATGAAGGAGCTCAACTGCATCAACGACAGAGGGTAAGTTGCACAAGGAAGAAGAAGTCGAAAGGTAAGGAAAAAATCCATCACTCAATCAAGAGTCAAGGCAAACACAGTGGTATAAGAGGCAGCCGCACGCCCGCACAGCGGTCCACCTTCAACCCACCCCGCCCCCCACACCTCCCACCCTGCAGCTTGGGCCACATAAGCAAAAGCATGTAGCTTGCATGGCAGGAGATCGGATGTTTCGATCTTTCATCCTTGTAGGGGGGGGGCTGACAGTCTGAAACCTTTAGAAACCGTCAAATGGAAACAGCAGATGATCGCTGGGATCGCTGGGGAACTAAGGGTACGCACCCTTAGTTTCTTGAACGGGCACGCTTTTAGAAACATATTGTTGGCGCAGACTGCCGCCAGAGGTGCCTTAGTCGATGGCAGGAGCCGTGGGCCTGGCAGCCTGCGCGACGTCCTCCCCGCCCAAGAATGCAAACAAGCAGTGCGGCGAATGTATCCCACAGAATTCTGAAATATAGTTCGATCCTGGTCCAGGACATCCGTACCGTGTGCAGAAGCAAGCGTGCGGGGCTACAAGCCGTATTCGAAGCAATGCGGACTGGTCATGAGGTGCAAGGCCGGGTCAAGCGCACCGTCAGCTACAGCTTGGCACGAGTGAAGCGAGTAAAATTACTGTAATTGAGTATTTATAGTGATCTGGGAAATTGCGTTCGCTTGCAGGGCGTTGGGAATGGGCATGGCATACCTCGGCGAGCTGAGCATTATACCGCTTCAACACTCAAGCTGCATCCATCATGATGAACCCAAATTTGCTGAGCTACACGCCAATAAACACGCCAAGGCGGTGTCAAACCAGTCTTCGCTGGCGAGTGCCGCTTCAGGGTGTGCGCCGTAGGGAGTGCGCCTGCGACCAGGGCTCTACAAGAGATGTTCGCGAGCATGACACAGCTGTGTCATGTTGCATGGTGTTTGCGTAACTGATTAGAGAGGGCACAGCATTGTGGGGTTGATGCTTGGTCAAATGGTGCCCATGATGCCACGAAGTAACCCAGTTAGCGTTGACGCAGCACTCGTGAGGAGGGTTCCTGGCCCGCTCGAGCCCCCGCCCCCCCCCCCCCCGCTGACTGCCCGTCGGTCGATTCACCAGAAGCGGCGTTGGCCGCAGCATTGAGATGTTGCGATTTTGTATCGCAGAGAGTGGCTCGTATACCAATGGTGATGCATCTCGCGGGCAAGGTCATCACTGTCAGCAGCGCCCCGGTCCACTCCTCAGTGCTGGTACCTGAATATAACACCAGACATCAAATGATACAGAGATCTCGTACCTCCTCACTGGGCAGTAGTCGCTGGACATATCTACAAAAGAGCCCCGCACATGCCACAGCAGCATGGAGAATATTGTGCTGGGAGCGACTGTCGTGATGGTACTGTTTTGCTATACGAGTGAGTGCAGATGCTTTGTGGTCACTAAATTACTTATGTTGAGGGTTTCTTGCTCTATTTCACCTCTTCGGCTGTGGAAAAATCCAGACGAGTGCAGTGCTGGTGCCTGATGCACGCGTGTTCGACAGTGGTGGGAGCTTCTACGGTGCCTCTTGAAATATTCACTTCAGTGATGATATGTTCTCTCCTCTGCACGTCTTGAATCAACACAGCTCCGCCGCAGCACCCCACACAATCACTATTGGCATTTTTTCTACTGTTGCGCTTGGCGGCTTGCTACCTGCGTGCCTTCATTGTAGCGTGCCTTCGATAGTAAACTGGGAACGTTACAGCAGTGATAGAGCGATTCGTGATGAGAAACTGCAGACCAAAGTGCGAACTCTGTCACCACCGACAAGTGTAGTTGACGGCGCCGCAAGCTTGTGCCCACACCCTCACTGTCGCTCCCGACAGCTCCCACGCACACAGTAACCCCCTCGGCCTCCTCAAAGGCGTTGTATCCGAGCCTCACTCGCATATGCGTGGACCTCTGTCACAACCTGCGCTAGCACTGCTGCCTGTACAACCTCTTCCCCCCACAACGCATTGCAGTGAGCCTCCCACTCCCCTCCCACATGCGACCTGCACCCTCTGAAGGCCCCGTAGCCTTCGTCAGGGAAAGATCAGGGAATTAACATCCCGTTCTTAGGCTACAACTCCCACCGCGCGAAAGCGCCCGGCATCTTCCCCTGGCACGTACATCTAGAACGCGACCAGGAAAGTAATGCTGGTTGCTGCGCCTGCCAAGAAACACACCGCTCCTTCCAGGCCTCGTACTGTAAGACTACCACTTGTCGTAACTACCACAACCCCCCTTGCAGTGCCCTCGCTTGTGGAGCCGCCTGGCACTGACGTCCCGGAAGATGGCGCTCCTGCGTCTGCATCTTGTTCTTCTGAGGTTATGACACTCTGCTGTGGTTCCTCAGAGCCTGCAACCTTGAAGATCTTGCTCACCTCATCCCGTACCTGGTCGACAATGCTTGATAAGGGGCCACCCAGGCACTCATCCTGCACATGCATACACTTATTCATCGTCACTGCCTGGGCATGAGACAATTTTGACATGAAGAAATCATGACACCTAAAACCAATCAAGTATCATGTCAGTCCCGAGGGAATGGAGCGTAGCACTCCGCGGAGCGAGGGTGGAGGGGCCATCCGGGGCAACCCCTAACCCCCAACCACACCTACTCCAGCACCAGCGGCCGCAGTGCAGAATAGAAGAACGCATTTGCACTTAGCCTGGAGCTTTGAGCACAGCCCCCGGCAGGGACGACTGTGCCAGGCGTACCTTGGTGGTGAGCGCGCCGCACTGCCCTTCCAGTGCCTCAAACGCCTTGGCCACCGCTGTGACCGCCACAGATGCCAGCCCAATTGGTTTCGGAATGCCTAGTAGGGGCATTATGCTGGTAATGCAGTCAGGAGACGATAGGAAAGAGTACGGTGAGCATGGTTTACTCGCTTCTGAACACTTTTGCATCAGCAGTGCATCATGCTCCTCCACAAGCCTGCACACACCCTGATATAAGCCGGGTTCCGGTGATTCTGAAGACATAACAACACGGTTAAGTAGCAATCCAACCTCGCGGGGAACGAGCCCCAGTGCTACAAGGACAAGGACGGAGGGGCCGCGGAAGGCGGCCCAAGCCACAGCAGCACCCATAGCACCACACGGCGAGTGTACTGGCTCCGCCATTCGCCTGCGATGCGCCTACATCGTGATGAAGTACACAGCATCTATGCATAGCATCTACACATACATATGGTGCATATGACTGGGCGCGAACCCATCGAAAGTGTTCACTGTGGCGGGGATGTCTCCATACGCCTCTTCCAGCAGCCCAAAGTTGTCCCGGCACACAGTGGTGCCACCAGCAACTGCCTCATCAGGACACACTTCCTCGGTGCCCCCCTCAGGGGACTCCTTGATTGTGTTGAACAGCACCGCGTATGGGAGGTCAACAGTAGCGTTCCTGCAGGCAGTGCTGAAGAACGACTCCAGGGCAGCAGCCGTCTCTGCATTCACCTCCCAGGCCTAAGCATAGATTTGGGCAGTTACTACTGTAATCGCGCTGTATCTTTACCTTGGGGGTACCGCCCACATGCATGACTCTGTGTGCATGTATATGTAAATCTAGATCGGTGTATTCAGGATCACTCTGTTGTCAGAAAGCAACTTTTCAACGCAAGATAGGGCCTGCAAGCCCTAGGGCTACCATCTTTCTTGCTGCACTTGCGTCCTTCTCAGACCTATATCACTGCTCACACTCGCCCTTGCGGAGCAGTGCACGGCTTGAGAATCACAATGCACAGGGCACACAAGCACAGCAGCACAAACGCTGCGTACGTATACTACCAAAGAGGGTTGTTCGGTTCTGATCTCCGTCCGAGGATACTTCAAACTCCTCGGAAAGTGCTGTATGCAATGCCCCAGCGCTCTCCAACTCATCGAGGTCCGCAGAAGTCGGACAGCCGCGGCCCTCCGTCGCCGTCGCCACTGTGCGGTTCAGCGCGGTGTGTACAGCAGTTGAAAAAAGGTGGCACTTGAGGGGACCAAGCTCGGTCAGCATGCCCCCGTGTGTGCTCAGCGCTTCGGACAGGATGCTAATGCTGGCCACACAGTGGTCACTGCAGTCCTCCCCTGAGATAACGCCACAGCCCCCCGTCCACTCACACACCTGCAGGTGCCGCGAATGCGCGAGGATTCAGAATTTGACTGCATCGTGCGCATATGGAGCCAACCCAGGAACTAGAACCCTCTCATGAGGGCGGCACGAAGAAGTGGGAAGAAGTGGGAACAGGTTCTTCGGTCTATTCTATTTGGGAGGTTTTACCCTAATGCACCCCTCCAGTTATAACATGACACTAACGGTAGGAATATTATTCGTACTTGCACGTAATGAAGACTCTCGCGGCTTTTTTTCTTTACTCAGCAGCAGTTCAAGCGATGAACTTTCGATGTTCCATGCACACACGCTAGCCCCTCTATTCAGGTACCAGGAAACCTGACTCTGGTATACAACGTACCGTAGGTCCATCATCGCTCCTCATGGAGGCGATGCAGCTGGGGGGAGCAAATGGGGCGTCTGCAGATGGGGATGCAGCACTACATGCTGTGTCCGCCTGGCCTCTGGCACCGCCCAAGGCGTATCCCAGCACCAAAACAGCAGCCACCAGGAGACCTGTAGATTTCTGCCCTCTACAAACTGTTGGAATAATGTTCGGAAGGTGAGCGTGAATGCTGGCCATGTCGGCAGCCTAGCGGCTTGCGCAAGTCTGCGCAGTTGGCGACGTCGACGGTCCCGACTGGAGTGCACAACAAGCGACAGCCGGAGCTAGCTGCCTCTGGTACACTCAATCAAGAACACTTGAGCTGTCGAGACAAGGTGCACTTCATAACACTCTAGGACGCTCAGTTGCGTTCTCGGAGGGCAAGGCGTTTCAAAAGGAGCAACATGTCCACATGCCCACATGCAGGAGTAGGGTGGATCCTGCAACGCATGAGATAAATTACAAAGGCTTATCGCCTCATTAGGGCTTCGGGGCATTTAACCGCCCATCGTATGCGTCTCGTCAGAGAATTCGGGAAGAAACGATATCTTCAACAAGATCTTCAACAAGATCTTCAACAAGATCTTCAACAAGATTCAACAAGATCTCACATTCATGCTGCATGCTGATCCAGATACCACCAGTGAGCACAGGCAACCTTTAAAACCTTTTCTCGGGCTGCTTTTGTGTTCCTTGCATGATTGTTAAAGGATCTGTGCCCGACTTTAGACCTATCTCGAGATGGCCGCTTGGCCTCCCTGCGTGAAGCAGTACAGGATGGCACAGTGCTCTGCAGTACATGTCCAGCTTCTGATTCTAGCTGTCACCTGTTTGGCTGAATCCTGCAATGCGCAGTGGCGTGGGTCGTGCTTTGAGTTTGACGCAGGGTCTGAGTCGACGCCTCTGATGCCTACGAGGATGTGCCAGCACGATGGGATCAGAGAAACGAGTCCGGGATCCGGTAAATACTGCTACTGGCAAGACTACTGCGAGCCTCCGCTCTACCCTTGGCAGTCTTGTAGGATGAGGCAGCGGTGCATCCTGCAACATGTCGACCAAATGGAGACCCGCGCAGCGTATTGGGATGGACGTACCTTCAGCACGATGGCGCGGGCCCTGACCATGATAACTGAGATGCTGCAGGACCAAAAGGCCCGCTGGGAGCTGTACAAATGCATCGAGGACTATCAGAAGGACACAAGGATCAACCCTAAGTTCAGGTGTGGCCATATAAGCACAAGTGACTGTATCTTATTTTCCGCGCGACGTCCCGGAGGGCAAGTAGCACAGCTATACTTGCAACTGTTTTGGATCCACTGTCCACGAAAGCACTGACAGTTTTGACCTGTTAAGGTACGAGCGATACAATGCAGCAGACCCAAACTCCACTGGGAGTTGTCGATCCCCATTGATCTGTGCATGAATCCGGGTTGCAGGCGATATTGGCAGCAAACTTGGTGGTGCACGTGGAGAAGCCCGAAACCTGAGCTCGGTGAATATCCTGTTTAGGGAACAGAGCCTAGCTGACAGGGCCCATGTCACCATTCAGCGCCTGGGCCACAAAACGAAAGAACACAAGCAATTGCTCTGCTTGAATATTTGTCAGCATGCTTATTGCTTGGTGGCTAGCGCCTACCCATGAAGTTGCATCGCTGAGCTGAACACTTGATGCCTTCACACGCCCACTAAACACACCCTACACCATAACTGATTGCCCTGTGCAGGAGTTTTGACGAAAGTAATCAAGGATACCTGGATCTAAGTGGCCTGGCTCTAGTGCCACAGTGGCCAGGCCGCGTCACAATCAATGCCCGCAGGCACGCGGTGCAGCATTCAGTTGTGTCCGGTAAACGTGAAGTATCGTGGACAGGTGGTTGGGCGTCTAGGACCAGGAACATGGATGGGACCAAAGAGCGGTTGGTTTCGAAGAGTGCCGTGGTGGTCAACATGAATCTGGATGTTATCGAGTACTTCCTACACTGTGAGAAAGAATCGTCACCAGACGACGGCTTATATGAGCACGCTACGTCTGTGAGGCGCACAGCAGGCACATTTATACACGAAATACTACATCAGATGAACTGGGGTCATCCGGATGGCGAGTACGGTCTGGGGAACTTTGCTGTGGTGGTCGGGGACTGTGTGAGGGCAGAGGGCAACGTGGCGGCTGCGAAGAAGCGCGGGTATGACTGTCCGCAAGAGTCATTCGACCTCGCTGCAGGCGAGGATATTGTATTTCACAACTGAGCAAGTGATGTGTGGGTCTCTGCCCCACTTAGTTGATGAGAGAGTGCTGCAGAACTTTGTAAATATGCTGACAGATCATGCAGTGGCACCACGCCTGCCCAGCTACTGGGGGAGTATAGCGATGCAGTGCAATACCGGCCTACGCACGAGGGGAGCTGTACTTGGTCACCGGTGAGGGTCCACCAATATGTGGCAACATGTCGCAACAGCAGTGAGTAGGACAGGTTCACTGCACAAGCGCAGCATCGAAGCCAAGCCCCGCGAGCTGCACTGGAGGGAGGTGTTCGCTACGAACGGGGACCCTCATCCAGAAAAACACCTCATATCTGAAAGAGGCACCCAATCGAAAGAGAAGACCGACTGTGGCCAACTGCATCTCCTGACATGTTGCACGCAGAGTGGGGAGGCTTGCCTTGTCTAAATTGCGCAGGTTTTTATGCTTTTACTGGGTATCTATCACTGCTGTTGCATTCATCTGCTTCCTGTAGCTCTAACTTTCCTTTCCTGGCGCCAATGTGGAGTGTAACAGCCAGGTGTCCCACTGCAGCATTCCCTGAAGAGCTACCATCGCCTGGATCCATTAGGAAAGCGACTGGGAAGAGCGCCTGGTTATAACATCGTGCGACTCAGTGTCAGCCTTCTCTTGCGTCCTCCACAAAGGGGTGGGAGCTGTATGGTCCGGTCAGATGACATCGCAGCGCTGCAGGCCCCTAAGACTCCAAGCAGCCAGGTGTACAAGGAGCGTGAACTAGTCACGGTGCAAATTGTCAGAACATGATCTGTGTGCACATTTGTGGCGGTGCACATGTGTGGCGCTGTCAACATGTGGACATAAGGTGGATCCACCAAAGGCAACCAACTCAAACCCACCCAGCAGCATGACTACACCCGAAGATGTGCCTGAAACAGGGTCGCCGGCACTCACAGGGGCAGGGCAGGGCAGACTCAGAAGAGGAAATGAACTGCATGCGACAGGCAGGTCAGCGGCACCCTCACCACACACACAAGGCGCCCCTGACAAAATCAGACAGCACTCAGAGTTTAACAAGAGGGGAGCAACCTGCTACTCACGGAAACCTCACGTTTCACAGGGCCTGCCATTGAGGTCAAGTGCGGCCTCATGCATTCCAGGGGGATGATGACGTGGTGCGGTCATGATGCATCATCAGTCACGGGCTCCGGCTGGTCACGTCCGCATCGCGATGCACCCCACAGAAACGTATGCGCTCCAGTTCATACGCTCTCGGTCTAGTCTGTACGACGGGCGTCGGGCCATCGCCAGCCGATCGAAGGTGCCTACACATCACAATTTCGGAGATCCCTGAGCATGTTACATAGGCAGGAACCTAGCGATGCAGATCCAGTGTTCCCGGAGGATGCTGTGGCATGCGATGATCCGGCGTTTACAGCATTTCTTGCGTCCCTTGAAAGAGATCTAAGTGATGACAGTCTTGCAATTGTGCAGCAGGGCCAACGGCACGTACGCCCATCCGAACTGTCCGTGCTGGCAGCCAGGAAACGTAACCCATAGCTCTGGTGAACACCAAACCGAACTTTTATTCAAGCGTTGAGAGTATTTTCTCGCGCAGGACTGTGGTGCGTCACAGGGATCCGGGTCTGGCGGGCACACATGTTTGGCTGCTTTGCCCACACTTGCAGAAATAAAGTAGGAGCGTCTCCGAGAGAAGAATCGCCGTGCTCAAAAAGCCTATAGTGAACGTCACAAGGTGTTTCTTTCTCTGCTGGTACGTTGAGTGCCCTGCAAGGTCTGCAGAAGACGTGCGGTCGTGAGCGAGGGATGAGGCAACAGCGAGCTGCAGGCGCAACAGAACGAGCTGCAGAGAAATATAGCGCTCAAGGTAGAGCAATTGTCAGATGCCAGGGAGAAATGGACGAGGCTCAGGCTGCAGCGCCGCACCCTGTAGCAGCAACTGCAATCGGATATGGGTAACTCACAGCCCATCCCACCATCCACCACAGAGCTACTTCCCATCCCTGTAGTTCCTCACACCAACTCTAGCGCTCTTGAATCAATTCCTCACCCCACTGCAGGCACAATTGAGCCTTCAGCAGGGATTCAGCAGGGCGAAGGCACCATTGTCAGTGGAGCAGCTGCAGGCCACAGGCGCTGCAGCTAGTGGGGGAAGCAGCATCAGTATGTACATGAAGGTGAGTACAATGAGTATGCTCCACAGCCCACGAGAGCCTTCATACGCTGCGATTCTATAGCGATTTCAGACGTCTGCCAGCACATGCCTGCGAAGAAAGTTCCGCTGGGCTGCAGCTATAGCGTGCTACCCCACGCGATCTCGCAGCAACAGCACATCGTGTCTGTAGCAACCGGAGTTCCTGTGAACGATATCTGCTGGTTCGTCCAGTGCCCTTTTGCAGATGTGCAGCCGACTGCATGCGTGACCGCAACGCGCAGCGTCCGGACTCTGTGCTCTCAGGATCCATACTGGACTGTGTTGCATCAGCAGAGAGCTTGTTTCTAGTTCTGGAGGATGAGCTTTTATCTGAGGCACTATATACAGAGTATAGGGCTCCGGTGCACCCCTGCCTGGACCCCACCCTACCACCCCCGCGCCCCCCGAGCCCCCCTTATCCAGCTGTGCTCGCGCAAACGTTTGTTCACTGCGGAGTGAACCACACCATTCATGCAAGAGATGCATTGGAAGCGCTGTGAAGCCCATACTGCGGCGGTACCGTGTACGACTGCCCCTGGTGCGATGGCGTGCAGTTTGCATGCAGGTGATGCGTTTGCATCAGCTCGATGTGGACCTGATAAAGCTGCCATCACAGGGGAAAGGAGAGGCCTCTGTCAGCTCAAAGGTGATGCGTGTAACTGCTGTATGGTGTTGCCAGCAATACAGCACGGATCTGCAGGGCGAAATGTCTCTGCCTGCGTTTTGTCGCAGTACAATGAATTGCGGGATGTACCTGCAGGGGTGCGCCAGGTGCTGGGGCCACCAACGCCACTGCGTGCGAGCCATAGTTTGTTATCGAGTCCCTGGTGGCCAGACACCCAGTTCTGCTGATGACCCCACAGCGGCTGCCTGCCCCACCGCGCAGGCGCCTGTTACCAACGGACTAGGCGAAGTGGCAGGCACAGAGGTTGGTGCTGGCACTGCAGCTCTGCTGGCAATTAAATTTGGAACCCCAGTAGGAACAGGGGTGGCATCACACGGTGCATGCATGTTACTGACCGGTTCTGCTGGCTGCTGCATTGATGCAGTCGTGAATGTTCCTGCCCCCGTAGACGAGGCCTGAGTGGCTGTACCATGTGTGGTGGACTGAGTGCCCTGCGACATCACGTTCGCTGACTTGAGGCGCTCTGGCTGTGCCGGCTCTGCACTACCAGCACTGAACTGATGAATTGGGTGAGGGGGCCTGAAATCCCCTGCGTAGATCTCCTGGTGAGGTTCTGGGGCTGTTGGATTTTCAGGAGCCGCCGGAGCGGGGTACTGCGGGGGCTGATGCTGCGGCAGGGTGGGTAAACGTTGCTGTCCTGTGGCTACTGGACCTGCAGCTGGCGCCCAGTACTGAGGCGTGCTGCCGGGTGCTACCGCGTTACGTTCCTGCATGCATGCATGGGCATGTGCTGCTGCAGCCGTTTTTCACCCAGCGGTCATCACCGGCCTTTCGGCACAACAAAGAAGCAGATGGCAAGACACAGGAACAACAGCGGGTTCGCTATCGGTTGTGATGCTCAGTTGAAGAGCAAACCTGGCGTATTGATACAGCTGCCCCCCCCGCACCAGCGCCAGCCGCTGCCTGGCGCTTGCGGACGACTACGCAGCAGACAGCGACGAGAGCAAGTGCCGCAACAGCACCAGCTATGCCCCAGATGATTGCCCCCACGTTCGTCTTACCTTCGTTGCCCTCGTCGCCCTCATGTCCTTCGTTGCCTTCGTCCCCGTCATCGCCATCAAAAGCATCAGCAACAGGGCGCGTAGATGGGGGCGGGGCAACCGTGCCAACAAAATCTCCTTCGAATGGGTCTGAGAAGGGGCCTGGGGCGAATGCATCCCCTGTATCCCCCTCTTCAGCTTCATTTGTACCCCCAAAAGGTGCTGGAGCAAATGCAAAGCCCTCATTTCCCTCGTCTCCTTCTGCCTTCGTTACCCTCGTTGCCCTCGTTTCCTCCATTCGTCGCAGTCATCGAACGAAAACGGCGCTGGTGCAAATGCTGCACAAAGGCCCGGCGATCAGTGCCTTACTGAATAAATAACACGACCAGGTTGATGAACCGACTCCGCAAACTATGGACCTGCCCACACCACAGTGTACAAGAAACTGTGCAGGAGGCGAAAATAGCAAAGGGCTACACCAGACTGGAATTCAAGCCCCGAGAACACAATATTCGCTGGAATGCACGTTATCCATACCTTAAGGGCGTCATTGTCGAGGTCCAGGCACACCCCCACCTCCCCTTCCATATACGCAAAACAGTTGTGCCCTGAGTTGATCCCATACACACAAACGCTTCCTCCCACCATTTTGCATGCATCGTTGCAGCCGTCAATGGAGCTGACGAGTCCGAGGTCTCGATGAGAACACGGGGACTTTTGTGGGTTATCCAGCCATTCTGACCCTCCGCTTACTGCGATTTTTGGTCCGCAATCTGCACAACCCTTCCCAAACCTGATCACACAAGTCGTTTTGCAATAAAAAACTATTTTTTTTGTAAAGGAGCTGAGAGCGCAGCAGTTGGATGAAACTGTTCAACAGCGCAACGTGGAACAATCAACAATGAACACAGCACAGCCATTTCCAACACAGCACACCCAGGCATGCCAGGCCACGAATCACTGACACAGATTCATTTCAACTATTTCCGAGTACTGCAGTACCCTGCAAACGCTTACGTGCAAGATCCTTCATGGCGAGCAAATGTAACTGGATGGCTGCATTTCTGAATTGCCCAGCACAGCGCCATTTCCAACACAGCACACCCAGGCATGCCAGGCTCACGAATTATGGCATCCCCACCACCACGAACCCCCCACCTAGCTATCCCCTGAGTGGGCATGCTCAAGTCGTCGTACAGTATTAAAAGATACTGGTACTTTCGGCTACTCATGCGGAGATACATCAAAGTGACTGATACATGTATCCTTGCATCTGTAAAATTGATGACTACTTGATTGAACCCACCGGAACGACAATACAAAGCACTCATACCTGTATCCAACGCAGAATATGAGGGTGATGTGCGACGTGGAGCGATGCGGCCTCGCCGTGTTCAGCAGCCACTGCGTTCAACGCAGCTAGCCAGCTACGCAGCACTCCTTGTGGCAACTTGAGCGTCGAATCATCTCCACTATATTTGGAACTGTCCAGAGCTTGGCGCAGTACGGAGCTCTTGTAGATGGCAGCGTTGGGCACCGCTTCAGGTTGAATGTTCAGAAGCTGGAACGATACTACTTCAGGTCCTAAGTTGACTGAAAATACATCCATGTTGAGATGAATAAAAAGCTTCGTTTCTTGATAGGGTAAATGCAGAGTGCACAGTACGTTGCGGAGTACCTATAGGTAGAAAACTAGCACCTCGTACAGGTCATCGAACATGCAGCGTGAAAATTATCTTACCATGGGATGAACTACGACGCCAACATAACGTGATATCCCCTGCTTCGCCGAGTTGCGCCAGATTATAGCGGAGTGTCTGCTCAACTTGTTACTTGTTGGTTCAGCATGAACCATGCATTGATTGGAAGTATTGGTGTTTCTAGGCCGGCTTATGGCTTGGTGCACCATGTGGTTCGAGATGTTCGCGTGATTCCCTGCTGGTGCTTCGGCAGTTGTATGTCGTTTGTGCGAAGTAGAGGTAAGTTGTCATGCGACGATTTCCTGGTACATGAGCCATTCTATGGCGTATAACTGTTCACACACATACATGTGTAGGCCGCAGAAAAGTCACAAACCATGCATTGCACGCATGTGTACACAACACAGCAGCAACATTTGGTATATCAATCAAATGCATCATGACACCCCCCCACAATCCCGGTCCACACCCCCCTTCGTAGTCCAGCTCTAACATCTCCCGCTTCTGGCCGCACGCACTGAGCATCTCCCCCTCACGGCGCCGCTACCCCTGGTGGGCACATCCTCGGGCACCGATGCCGGCTTCTGCCTTTCATCAACGGCGGCAGGACCCCATCCCCTCCCCCCACCACCGCGATGTCAATGCTCCTTGCCGCAGGCTGCCAGCGTGTACATGTTGCCTTAGCCCCCATTCTCACCCACCCCTCCTGCCCCGCCCCCCTTTCTGTCACCCCCTCCTCCCTCGCTGCCACACCCCGGCACCTCTCGGTCCCGCAATCTCCTGTGGAGCCCCTTCATGCTCCGCCGCACACCACACCGATGCTTCTGGCACCTCCCCCCCTGTGTCTCGTCCAACGACTGCTGAGGATTCGTCGCTCTGTTTACTCTTCACTGCAGCCCAACGGCAGAACGCCGTGGGGGCCTCGCGGATGGCCCTGGTTAGCAATGAACTAATACAGGATAGCCGGGCGTAGCATGCATCGTTTGGTGGCAAAGGGTGTGAATGAACATGGAGCCGTACCTGGCAGGTGGCGGGCGCAGGGGGAGATGGGGTGTGGGGGGGCATCCACCTTTCAGCATGAGGGGTTGGGCGATAACGCACATGGAAGCAATGATTGAACCGGAGGCGTTGGGCGGGAATGCAGTGGCCCAGGTCTTGGAGTTATCGTGTTTGTCCTGACGATGGCGTTCAGCACATGCAAGGAGATGATGTGGACAGAACTTTCTGCCTGACTCTGATGTGCCTTTAATGAACTGGTCGTTTCCTGTCTCCTTGGAGTAGTACTGGCTTCGACATGACACAGATACAGGTGCAACACGCAGTAGGGAATGCTAACTACCAAGGAACAACAGCTACTTGGGAGTATCTACACATGCATCACTCTACTTCAGCCGTCGGAACCAGCAGGCAGGCACAAGTGCATGTGTGGCAAATGGTACGGAAATACAATTGCACCCCGAAAGAGTTGTCTCCTTGGAGATGTATTATTACATACTCTACCCTATTACTCATTTCCGATCGACATGGTTCACCGATACAGGAAGGTATAGTGTTTCAGTGCGTGTACAATGTTGTCTTGATAGGTATACATATTCGCCTATACATGGTCGCCCTGAGTCACTGTCGGTTCATTTTTTACACGAACTGAATCACTGTGATTCCACGTTTGAGTTTTTGGACAATATGATTGGCCCATGGACCTTTCGTGCTAATGTACCACGCCACCTGCGATGCAACGTTCACTCATTCACAACAAAAAAGGAACCCGGAACTCGTTAAATTACATTACTTGCAAATCGAGCTACGGGCTACTACTAAGTAGCACTGCCATGCCCGCTGCTCGACTCCGCCCACTCGTTGAATAACTTCCTCGTCTCTTCATACGTTAAGAACGTGATCGCGGCCGCTGGCGTCGTGCGAAGGAGGTTTGCCCCTAAGCCACGGTACAGCCCCGCGACTCCATCTTCATGTATTATCTGCAACATCACCATCTCTGAACAGTACATCCAGCATGCTACACACATATCACAGAAATGTGCTATTGGTGTGTGATATCGGCGGTGATGACCAGGAGGACCTGCCGGGCAGTTTATTTTTTGTGTGAAATGTTATGTCTTAACACCTGAAAATATTACCAAGAACTCTGAAAGAGCAATGCACACGCAGACAAGATTGCAGAGTACTTCTGTCTCCTGAATCTGCTTTGGGCGTGTTCAATAAATCTTGTATCTGTGTCAAACCACAGTCGGTGTGTATCTTGCAATAACTGGTCAGGAGTGCCTGTTCCGAGGGCGAAAAAACATTCTGAGACTTTGATACAATATGATTAGAGTGCTGGTAAAGACTTGCGTGATGGTGATGTTGTGCCATTCGAGTGAATTGGTGGATGTTTTGTGTTTGTTGCTTTTGGCTATTTGGGTTCATGCCTATTTACCACCATTCCGGTTCGTGCTATGTGAACAATACGATTAGTATCGATGACGTTTAATTTGATGCCTCGGTCTCCTTCCCAGCACTTGAATGCATTAAAACTCGAGTTGCAAAGGTATTCCAATCTTCATGAATACATACAACTTTTCTTCCGGGTGCAGGTTTCACAGACCCATTTTCGGGCGTTTCAGTCACGCTTATTCACGCTCAATGCCTTTATGATTTCAGCTTGTGTGCTGATCTGTTGTCACTCATGAGTCTGAGGAAAAAAAAACCAAAACCTTAGCGCGGGTGCTCCGTGTACATAAAGCAGCAACGCCCAAATTCCAGCACAATGGAGTGTTGAGAACATATGGCTAATAGGTCAAGATATATTTTTTTTGCACAAGTCGCACCTGCTTACAGATCGGAACAAACGCCGAGAAGCTTCCCCTTCCGGAAGCATGCATCTTGGAGCGAATCACTTCATGCGGGTAAGTCGCCGCACTAGCCACCATCTTAGCAAGAGAACTAGAAACCACAATGTCCATCGTAGTGAAGTCAGAAGATCCCCCTTCCCCACAGTGAGTGCTCACCGAGAACTGTTTAAGTTCCTCGTACAAAGGCACCTGAATTGCAATATGAGAGACACCTACGAGAGAGGGAGACAGGCCGGAGTACACTCCTGCTAGCCCTTCGTATCGGGAAATAGACCAGAGAGCGTGTGCAGTGCTTCTGTATCTGAAAGGTTGAGAGGTTCCTTGATTGGAAGGAGGGATGGAGTGGAAGCCTTGGATTTGGAGACGGGTTTTGGCGACCCAAAAAGGATTGGTCGCAAAGACGTTTGCAACTCCAGCGGTGGTGGATGCTAGGACGTGCTGCCATAACTCAGGTATTGGAGATCCTGCAGTCCAGTTTCTGAACGTTTACCTCTGGGAGTACGCCAGCATTTGTTCGACGGGAAGTATGACCGGTCTTGTCATAAAAGTGTGTACCATAGTCCTTGTAAAGCTTCGACAAGTAACGCGAAACACATCAGATTATGTCTAATTTGAAACACGCTGAATAGCAAATTCTGTCCACTTTTGTAGAATTTTCGTCCTCGAGCCAATGCTCGGAATCGTCAGAGCTGTCGGAATGCCCCCAAGAAAATTTCCTAGGTAACGCAACAGTCTTGAAAATCTGTCGAAATACCCCTAAGAAGCGATTCTGTATCTCGAGATACTAACGGACAAATGTTCAAACTGTCGAAAACGCCCTACCAAGAAGTTGAATGAACGTGCCCGTTCAACTGAGATTTGAGATAATTCTTGGTGCTACCATGCTCACGCTGGGTCTGTCATGCTACGTATTGGGCGTGTAGGTTAGCGTACTTGTATCCTGGTCAGCGATAAGCTGTCTTCGCGTACGATGACCTGCCTGTTCATACACCTAGTAGATATACTGTTGCCTGCTCCCTCAGCATATATCTTGGTGGTGTCGAGAGTTGAAACGATTCGCCCCGTGACATACAATAGCCTGGCATATGCATGTGTCGAAGAAGGGATCGAAGCTAACGCCACTCTTGCTCCAATTCGTCCAAAAATAACCAAGAAATGTTTCGGTGCTAACGCACAAAAACTCACAAACTGTCGAACTACCTCCACAATTTGTTCATTTGTAACGCACCAATTCACTCAAGGTGTCTAATGCCCCGCACAAAAAATCCCGGCTAACGCCGGCAAATTGGATTACTGTCCAAGTGCTGGTGTGGTGTTTGACATAACAGCGATTTCAACTGCCAAACCTTTACAAGGACTACGGTATAATGGTGGAGTTGTAGTACAGATATAGGAAACGTCGCAGAAATGCTAGGTTCAATTGGTTTCTGTTGTAACAAAGCTTCTATATGTACGCTCTGATAACACGTGGTGAAGGCAAAATCACTATGGTTGTCGCCCAAAACATTTTGTTCAAAACATCACCAAAACTATTGGAAAACCCCAAATGTTTTTGCCAGATGCATGTCAATGTCACCATGCAACATAGCAGGCAGTGAAAACATCTAATTATGTCGCTTACAATCAGGCTCATTCTCGGTGCACATACAGGACTGTTCTGTAAAATACATTCATGTGTCCAAAGACATGAATATAATCACGTGTGGACACTGAGATGAATGTTCGTGCTGATGTCCACAGGTTCGAGCTTTCAACTAGCAATCTTGGTATGCAACACAAACCCTTCATCCGGTGCCCTGCACAGGTACTCTGAACAATATCTAAGAAAAATATCACGAGCAGCTGGGAGTGCTTGTAGCCACAGGGGTGTAAGTGTGGCTACAGGTGCGTACCTACAAGTTTCAGCTTCATGTGTTCGTAGACTGGAAAGTAGATTGCCCAACTCGGCAGCAGAGCTAAAATGGTAGGTGTCAAGCCCCTGTATGCTGCCCGAACCCCCTCTTCTCTAAGCAGCTTTGAGAAGCCATCTGCAGACAAACCGCCTGTTCCACAGAGAACTGTTGTGGATCGTTTTTCGGCACTGTGAACTAATCCACATGTGTAACATGTACACACTAAAGATCACATCAATATCTTACGACTGGAGAGATGGATGTGGCAGCAAGACATGGTTACAGAAGGATGCAACCACCCACATGGAAGCAAACCGAGTGCAAAAGAGATGAGCCAGTAACCAGGAATTAAAAGTGCCATTCTTAATAAACGAGGGAGAAATTGTCAACAAACAGGTACAAAAGTGCTATTTGTCGTCACAGTAGAATGCATGAAGTTAGAGAAAGAATACAGCTTTGCTGGTTTAGCCTATCCACTGGTTTCTTCAACCACAGCCTATGTGAACCACAGGTTCCGTCCACGAAAGCCAAACTCTACCAGTCGTTGATGTAACTACTCGTTATGCTCACCAATGGTTACCTGACCAATGATTGTTTGACCGATGTTTGCTGCTGTGCTTGCAATGCACAGTGAGACGAGGGTACACAAGCTTCATGCAGACAGGATGACTGGCGAGTACTCAGCTGCATGCTATTACGGTGCGTTTGCTGTCATTGTAATTGAGACTTGAAACAAAGATCCAGTTGGAGAGCGTACGAACGATGCCAGAGTACTTCTGGCTGGACTTGGTCTGAACTTGCAGCCTGGTTTTCAGCACATCAAGAGGGCTGACAATGAAGGCTGTAGCTGTACCTGCAGAGTTAGAAGCCGTGCTTAGAAACCGAATAGGCAGTACATGGCCAGAACTTGAGCATCGAGACAAGAGCTTGAACATCGAGATGGAAAGCACTCGAATAATCTGAACTCCAGCGTAACCAGTGCTACTTCGCGGGTTCAGCTATATAGGGATGAACTATACTAATGGATGTATCTGTTCATGGAGAGAGCAGACGCATCTCTAGATCTCTGAGATAATTTGGCCTGGGGCCAGTCACTCTCCACACTTGAGGCATTGCCCCTTGCACTTCCTTCGATCGCTCAGACTGACAAAACGGAACGGTACTGAACGTTTCGTTTCATCCATTTCGGTTCAACCATGTGCCCTTATGGCCTTGACAACACAGTTAAACAAGTAAGTATCTATATGAGATAGAAGTTGATGGAGTGTACAAACTTGAGCTCTCCTCCGAAAACCGTATACGACACCGCCGCGAAACATGTCGCAACTGATTGAGGGCTCATGTTCTTGTAGCACTGTACGACGGGTTCCGGGAGACTTGTACGCTGACGTTGACTGCAGCAACACGTAGACACGAACATACAACGACGAAGCTTTAATCCTAAACAGCACAATGTGCCCAGCATCAAACATTGCAGATAAAACTTGAGACGCTGAAGAGCTCTTCTTAGTAGCCCGAAAATAACATGTAGCGGGTCAGGATGGCAACAGTACTGCGCTTGTTGCATTCAACCTCTCTATGTTCCAGCACACCCAACACAACGTGCTACGCGCACCACAAAACTTTGGAATACATCTTGTGTTGCAAGGTACCACGGTTTTAATCGCAGGCAATGAGTGAGAGTGGCTGCTGCACCTGCGATTGCGCCGCAGGCTCCGTTGATAAACACAGGATTTCGCCAAGTCCATCTGTTCTTGATATCATCGACCATGGAGCGCTCCCACTGCGGCTGCGCGCACTCAGGACATGACCGGAAGGGTCCACCTGGCGTTCATCTCGACTGCGGCCAGGAGGAGGCAGTTGAGCGCCCAAGAGAGCAGTATCTGCCAGCCAAACTACACCTACACGTGATGTAGGCACAACGGGCCCTACACGCGAATTTGCGCGTCTGCACGTGTGGTCTTCGTGCTGCACGTGCACGTCACTCGATTGGCCTGCACGTTGGCTACAGCTTCGATACCATAGAGACTTGAAACGTGTTATCACCGTTCACCTGCATATGCGGAGGGGCAGCCAAAAGGGCGAGATATGTGCTTCAAAAACGTGTGCCTGAGGATCGCAGCATTGCTTTGGAGCTCAGATACTCAACAGTTGAGGCAACGTGCAGCCAAATGAACACCGAGGAAAGGAACGTGGTATTTGTCATAAATGGTGTCTTGTGCCCTGCGTGCGCATCACATGTGTCTTCAATGCCGAATGAATCGTTGGTGTTGCTAGCTAGCATGGTATCGCCATGGCATGCCCATCACAGGTGCAACCCTGCACCTCTCCGTTCGAATAGTATGTGACATTGTTTGATTGCTTCTACTTATGTTGCAGCAATACGTCGGGCATATCTCTCTGACAACATATGTGTCACGTCATAGTCTGGAGCACCAGGATGTTTCGAAGGTACACCCACCAGAGCCATACTGTATTCTCAGCCTGTTCTAGTTCTCGTTGATCATCCAAGGATGTAGTATCACAACGCAAGTGCACTCCAACCAACCTGGTATATATACATTGTATCACCACACAAACACACAAGATGTTCACGTGTGTATGACATGTGTGCGTGCATGCAGCACCAGACAATAAGATTGTACCAGTAGAACAGTACACACTTTTGTCAGCCAGTTGCAAGCCATTGGCTCCTGTGGAATGATCAGCTGATGTGAGAGCGGCCGGACACTTCTGTAGCAGTCAAACAAGAGGGGGGGGGAGGCAGGATTATGCCAGGATACCATGTCTCACAACATTACTGGACTAGTACAACAGTAACGCCACGTAAGCTGTCTTGCAGCACCTGAACTGGACACATTCCAGTACCTGTACAGGTGATCAGCACTGACTCATGTCGTGGCCAGAAGTGGAACGTGATGTCAGAATGGTTCGATCTAAGACAAGAGCGGACAGTTGCTCAGACATACACTTTCAAGAGCAATTCAGTGCTAACTGTACATCTTCGAACCACCGACTTGGGCGTTCAAGAAGTGGAGATCTGTGCGCTCAATCTTTCAGTTTGAATACGCCCAAGTTTCTGCATGCTTTAAAACACTCCCATACGCATACTGCCTCGCACGCCTGGTGCTTTGAGCGGGACAAAATCGTCGTTCCAGGTGCTCACCGGTGCTAACCGTTTGAATACTGGATGCGCGACTGCGAGCATATAGCGATTGACTGTGAGCGGTGTGCAGGGAACACTCAGGCATGACAAACATGTGAATCAAGGCTCCCAAAACAAGGCTCTATATATTTTCGCCTGGTGAATTGTACCGTGCGCACATGGAGTGGCTTGGTACTGGGCACACCTGTGTATTGCAATCTACATGTATGTTCTGGCTGCAACAGTCGTCATATCGGGCATTCACGCGGAGTCCTGCACCTTGCTGGTATAGTTCAAGGCTCAAGAGTTGGTATGCTCGCTTGAAATGTCACAGGGCGGCCAGGGGGGGACTTGCGGCGTCCCTAGGTACCTCTCCGAAAGCACTCTCAGGACTTGACGGAAAAAACAGCAGGCAGCCAGCACATCCAAAGGAATCCAATGAAAGATTTTCGATGTCAGCGGTGTAGCCTGGCAATGCTCGGGTTGTTTGTGGTTCTGTTGAATCTGCGCGGTGGCTGGTCGCAGGCACTTGGCCCTGCTGATGCACCAGTGCTTGGTCCTTCAGAGTTCAGCAGCAACTTGCAAGAGCCTGGTGCTTTCACCCTCTCAGTTGACTTTGTTCGCTGACTATCCAAGCTGCTTCCTTGGATGGCTTGGTCCACAGAGAGGTCATGTTTGTAGACACCCCCAGATCTATGAGCACACCTGCGGTATTCTTCCATTGTATGATCTGTATGTGTTGAAGATTATTGCTGTGGACTCTGATATTACATACTTCCAGCTCAGGATGCCACGTACACATCCCACTGTCAAATACATCAGTGATAGCAGTCAGTGTTACACAGACCGCACCGGGATAGCCTCACACGTATCACAGTGATAAGTGTCATTTGGTACGTGCACAGCTGCTGAACACATGGCCGTGCTGACGCCATTCTCAAAGAGTTTTTCAACACGTGTGCACGATACATGTGATGTCTCTCTACCTGCATGCAGGATGCGGTGTCTGGCTGCTGGCGAAAGATTTCTTTGGTAGTGATATCGAAAAGGTCCTCTCACTGAGCCGACCACAGTGCGTGGAGCTCTGTGCCTCTCACGGGCTTTGCAACGGGGCGTCGTACATAGGAGGGACGTGCTATATGAAACAGCTTCCACCGAACTATTCAGTGTTCTTGGTTCTGGATGACGATGTGTCCACCTTCAAGTTCTGTCCAGGACAGCGAGGTGAGATTTTATCAGGAGGCGACGTGGAAGTATGGTTTGATGGTATGTTTATCACACAAACCAGGCAGTCAAGCACACCGTATGTTAGGCACAATTCAACAAAATGGTGTGTTCAATAGGAGTGGCGTATCCTTGATCATATCACTATGTCTTTGACCACATTACTATGCTCTTTGGCACGTGAGACCCTTGATCATGTACGCATGTTATGCCATATGCTTGTTCTGGCGACATACGCTGTAAAACGGAGGATGGCTAATGTTCGTGTGCATTAGATCAGTCTCAGCCATGCAAGCCACAAAGCTATGGTCCTTATTTTAACCTTCAAGTCAGACGCAGCCTTCGGGCCGGGCAAATATCTATAAAGTGCTATTACCTGGGATCTCGGGTTAGAATCCCAGTCCGTCCAGAGCCACATCCCATCTGGTCTTCTAGGTTCTGAACTTGAAGCGTACACAGTCTCAGTTGGGTTCCCATTTACCTGATGAAGCGTAAGTCCGGTACAGTTGGGCCTGAAGGTAACTACCTTCAGGCCCAAGCTCAAAACTGAGCACGGGATACTTTCCAAAGACTTCATGTTTCAATTTGACATCAACGTGTGACACGTTGCATACGCTGCAGATGCAAACGACGTTAATGCATGCAGGTGTGACTGAAACCAGCACTTTGCCTTGTGGAATGTGGGCGGCGGGCCTTAGTTTCGAAGGTGTGATTTCCAACCACATTCCCGTGACCGATGTGGTCAGCGTGCATGTCACCACATCGCACCAGGCCTCGCTCCATACCAGTACGAATGTGTTTTTCTTGTCATTATATGTGTGTAGAGCCTTACTGTGGACGTATTGTATACGTTTGATGCCCGTAAAAACCTGATGTATACACGTATAATACACCAACCTTTTTCCCATTCCGTGCATCCCTACGATTACGCTGGTTTCTTCAGGCAACCAAAGCTCCAGCTATCTTTTAGAACCCACCAGAGTGAGCAGCCATCAGGAGTGCTACGAGTACTGCGCAGCTTTAAGCCTGTATGGGCGCACTTGTGGCCACGTGATCTATGAAGGCGGCGGGCAAGAGACGTGCACATTACTTGAAGCAGGCACAGAGGTTCGCACCGTACGGCTTCATGACGCATGGTACGATGTGTGGGCACTCCGAATGTGTCGAAACGGTGAATCAACAGGTGTGATCATGCCAGGAAAATATAAATTGCACTTGACATGGCGGTTCCTCGTTGGCTTGATTGTCGAGTTACACGCCATCAGTGCAGTTACACTGAAGCTTCGTTGCTGTTCATTTTGGCCGTCAGGACCACTACGCAACTGCGGTTGCCCAGGTCGCCAACGCATGTTGGCGTCTGAGCATGTCCAAAACAGGGATGTGAATGCATGGCGTGCATTACAAAGGATAGACATAAGGGAAAAGCACGACATATTACCTGCGAAATACCGCAGTTGAGCTGCCCCGGAACCATCACGGAAACATGCACGTGGGAATTCTTCGAGGCAAGATCCTGCTCTGCAGAATGTGATGATTGGATGACAGGCGCTTATCTGATGGGTGTTCCAATCGATCAACCAAGTGGTGCTGTTACTACACACGCAAGTTGCTTAGCTCAGTGCCACTCTTTACCGCTCTGCAACGCAGCATCTTTCCAAGTTAATTGGGGTGTATGCGTCCTCAGCACTGTCACAGACGGGAAGATGCCTGTTCGTGATGAAGCTTTCGACACCATTCGAGTCTGCAACAGGACGTTGAACACCTCCCCTGGCCCCCAGACACAAGTATTCGAACAAGCACCTGATAGAGCTGAAAACATTGAAGTTGTTGTTGGTGTGGTGTCATCTGCAGTCCTGCTGCTGATGACAGTGGTGGTCGCTGCCTTATGCTTCGTGTACAAATGCCGTGGTGCAGCGGCCGAAACAGAAACCCGAGAAACACTCTCGGTGCGCTCCAGTTACCTGATAAAATGCCTGGATCTCTGGTCCCAACGTCTGCACACATTGATTGGGGTTGCTGATGTCACCTTCAGGGTTTCTTGTTGTTGTTCATAGGTTCTAAACCGAACAGTTTAATAGTCAATGTGTATGACCCAAAAGATCCAATAACACATCGTTGTATCGCAACCTTATGCAATCGCATCAGACAGATGCATTCTGCAAGTGTCAATTTACATGTGTTGAAACGTCCCAAACTTTTCAGAAAGTTGGGGACTCTTCTTCACTTGGTGTGCTGGACCCTCCTGACGCACCGGCTCGAGCAGCATCAAGCGACAGTGCCTCTCGTCAGCACCATATTGACGTACGCAACTTGAAGAGTGAACTAACGACAAGCCAAGATTTGGCGTGTGTTCGCAGCTCCCCTGAACGGTCGCAGCGAAGTCAAAGCAAAGAAGGGAACACAGGTGTGCCCATTCCCGGCTCTGACTAACTTTCTTCATCTGCTCAGCTTCTAGCATCTAGCGCATCCGTAAGAGCATCTGTACAATACTCAAAGACATATGTTGCATGCTGAAATGTACACGGCCTGTGAAGTGTACTGCATCAGGAACACGCAGTACTGTGAAGCGGCATCTTTGGCATCTGCAGGTGTTGTTAAGAAGCAACCTACTCTCTTTGACAGCATGTGTGTGCAGGTTCATTACTAAGTACCACAGTTGGTTCATCTCTGCAGCCCTGGAACCAGAGGAATGTGCCGCCCAGCTTCAACCCTGCCACCGCCACCACGATGAACAGTGAGCGACGCATGAAGTGCATTCATCAGATGCTTGACTGCTTCGGCCCGACAGACTTTATTCTTGATCGGTATCAGGTGCTGGGCAGCCAAGAGCGACGAACAGGAGGTGTGGTGATGTGAGTTTTGTGTACAATCATGTTGATTCAGTACTTTGGTCTCGTTCATTTGTTAGTAGCGTGACACAAAGCCAGGTTCGCTACTACTGTATTTGTATTTCGGCTTTGTTCTTGGCAATGATATTGGTCGTATTTATCTTGAATGTTTCTATTCGTATCTGCGTATGCTTTGACATGCACTCCCAAGTGCAGAAAGCGAGGCTTATATCCGGTAGCTTGCTGTGATGTTACACATTCTTTTCAATCAAGCAAGTGTGTTGCAGGGCAGTCAGTGGTGCAGTTTGCAAGGCGCACTGACGGAGCCAACACCTCACTGTACGCGCTGAAGTTCTTTGCGAGGCGCAG
Source organism: Ulvella scutata (assembly GCA_032359135.1). Taxonomy (NCBI): domain Eukaryota; kingdom Viridiplantae; phylum Chlorophyta; class Ulvophyceae; order Ulvales; family Ulvellaceae; genus Ulvella; species Ulvella scutata. Next base: position 15,417 of record JAUMHD010025443.1, on the reverse strand, counting down.
CAGCTACGAGGAGGAGGTGGCCATCTACAGCCAGGCCCCCCCGCACCTGCAGCGCTTCATGCCTGCTGTTAAAAAGTACGTGGACAACCTGGATGGTGCCGTGAAGGACCCTTTTGGCCACCCTGTGCCGCCGTTCATAGTGATGGAGAAGGGGGAGAGCCTCAGCGACCGCGCGCACCGCATGCCCATCGACCTCTACACCGCCGCACAGGCGAGGATCTCCTGTCTCTGTGCTATCATGTACCTAGTTGAAATTGTGCATGCTTTCTTTCAGCATGCGCGTCTCTAGTAATGAAAGTGTCATGTACGTGTGAGACGTAAAACTGACTTGTGACTACAGGGGATCATACCTCAGACAGCATAGCAGTTGCAATACGTACTGATGAAACTGAAAAGAAGGGTCTTTGTTACAGAATAGCGAGACGGTCCAATACATTACTCAAAGTACACTGAACACCTTTTTCATCTACGCTGTTCAGCTTTTCTAGGTCAACGTAAGCATAAGCATCATGCCATGCCATGCATAGCAGCATACATGCCTGCATGTTCCATCGCAACAGCACATTGCCGCAGGCGCTGACCGACACAGGTGGGTTGATGGTGGTGCAGGTGCTGGGGCATGTGAGCCAGAGGATTGCGGAGCTGCATGAGGCGGGCTACGTGCACCGCGACCTCAAGCCCGGCAACATAATGTGGCAGCCCAGCACCTGCAGCTGGCTGCTCATCGACTTTGGCATCTCTTCGCCTGCGGGGGGGCAGGTGCCGGTGGCGTTCACGCCCTCCTATGCTGCCCCTGAGACACTTCTCGCCCACCAGCGCGGGGACTGCATGGTGACTGCGGATGCTGCTGTAGATGCATGGGCTCTGGGGGTGATCGCGTTTGAGCTGCTGCTGCAGAGGCCTGCCTTTGGCTTCCTCGCTGACATGGACAAGGCGCGTTTTATTTGCATTCTTTCACACGATCTGCTGGCATCCTTTGCTTCAAAACGATTGCCAAAGTTCTGATCCTGTAAACATGCTTCGGAGCATAGCATAGGCATGGGGCAGTACGTTGCTTGAAAAGCATGCGAATATTTGAACCAGTAGTCCGGCTTTCCTAGGAAGGCTTATGGCTTCTGTCTGCGCTTGTGTCCATACAGTCTGTTGTGGTTTCGTGTGCAAGTCTGTGATCATTTATACAGTCTTGTGCGCAAACAGGAGTCAGTATGAAAGAGTAAAAGAATTTGCGGTTATGTGTAACGTTTTTATCGCCAGATATGCTCAGCTGATGCAGGCATGCAAGGATGTGATGGAACCAGCAGCGCCACTGCCATGGGAGGAGGGTCGCATCTCCCAACAAGACCGGGAGAAGCTGGGTGGCTTCAGGGGTGCCATCCTGAAGCTGCTGCAGCATGACCGAGCCTCCCGCGCCACTGCTCGGCAGTTCAGTGAAGACGTGAGGATGATATTCTCTTGAAATGAGGTACCTTTGTAGATAAATGACGCTTTCCGAGATGGTCATTAGGGTTTCGGTTTTGGGCCACTGACCTGATGCGTGCCAAAGTATCTGAGTAAGTGTCATTTATTCAAATATGAATATCTGTGACTGTGTGTATTTCTCAAATACACAGGGAAAATGTCCGACTACATCAGCCTGGCATACGATATATGCATGCGAAGCTTCGACGTCGCAGCACTTATGGTCTTAGTCTCTAAACATGCAGAATAGCCTGCTTTAACACAGTGGGTAGGCCTAAGCAGCAAATCTGAGGATGGCTTCGGTATGCAGTTATCGACGAAGACAAGCAGTTTCCCAACAGGGAAGCAAGCAACTCTCGCATCAATATAAAAACTTCTCAGAGTCATCCAATTCCGCGGCATTCAGCATGTCAAACTGTCGCATAACCTGCTACAGCCGGCAAGTTTTGAGTGTGTAATTGCGTTCTGTTAGAGATTTTATGAAGGTGTGAATGCACGTCAGTGTACGGGATTCACACAAGTGTACAGTGCATGGACATGTTCATGGACAGTGGCGCGCAACACCGAATCCCACAGTGCAATGGGGTTCGTACATCATTTGAAGCTAAGCTGCAACTCCGAGACTACACCAAGCGACCATTCAACACCTCCCACGACTCAAACATCACACAAAAGCATGAAAGGATAAAGGCCAGCCGCCACCCTAGCCACCGACATAGAGGCAGCCGCAACCCATATGAACAGACGCCCCACAGCTCTGCAGCAGTTACGAACGTAACACAGCGCCTAACATACGGTCCGAAACCCCGGACAAGCGCTGCCATTTTATTCTTCACACTGCGTATGCTGCAGAATGCGTTATGTCGAATGAATGCACCGGCCGCTCCATATACGGCTTTCACCGCGCCGCAAGCGATAGCCTGACGGCGGACAGGGATGGATCTATACACAAAGTCGAGTATCGCGCGTGGCATCCTGATCACCTGAAGATCAGGTGGGTCGGAAGTGTTTGGTAACGATGGGGTCTTCCCTTCGTATGTGTCACAATACAAGCCTGCGTTCTTCGTCGGCAGCACCACCGCCAGATCAGCCGCCGCACAACCAGATGTGACGGTCATTCCTGCGTTTCGGAGACACTAGCGTCTCAGTACCTCCACAAAGTGAACTATACAGCTTCAACATATAGCAAGCAGTCTTGAACCTGCAACGAAAGGTCAGCATCAATCATGATCCGTTGCGTGCACACGTATGTATGACCCAATGGCGGGTAATAACTCACGAACAACACGTGGCCACGTGTACGAATATGTCGCATCGGAGTGTGAGCACCGCGCACACTGAGAGCGGCGCTTTCGCACTCTTCCAACTGCTTGACCTGGATTGATCTGGAGATAGGTGATGTGTCGGAACCCCTCTATATTCCAGCTCTGAAGTCGAACTCGTTCGTGAACATGTGCCTGGTACCACTAGCACCTACAGACATACTCATAAGGAACAGTTGACCGTCGTGGATGTGTGCTGGCGGGCAGCTTAAACGCGAGACGTCATCCTTTTCGTTTCTCGTGGTATCACCAGTGTTGCTGGCAGCGGTCGCATGGCATATAATGCAGCGATATGCTGCTCAGAGGCGGTTTCTGGGCACGTGTATGTTGATGTGCATGGCGACGGTGCTTGCGCAGGTGGATATGTCCTACGCAGTCCAAGTGTCGACACCAGAGGAATTCCAGCACCAGGTTGGACTTGGAGTGCCCCACATAATCGTAACCGAACATCTAAACATGACAAACTGTCCAAGGTTCTCGGAGAGCATGGCTATGAATCGTGGAGTGCTGTCGATTGATATGACACCTGGCGGCATCACTCAGACCATCCGGGTGCGCGCATTCTGGAGCACCCAACAGATCAATGGATACTATGACACTGAGGACTATAACCAGAATACAGTTCGAGACTCAGACATGCCTTCCATGGCCACCTGCTGGACATCGATATAACGTGATACGTGCAGAACTATACGGACACCATCATCTCTTGCACATCATGTGTGACACATACATGTGCGTGCAGGCAATCTGCAGCATATGTCGCGTTTAACACATCCTTTTATCCAATCATGTATCTCGTTGCGCAGCCTGTGTCTGCAGATATACTGATTGTGTGCAGGGCAACTGCAGCCAAGAGTTGCCAGGGCTGGAATTTCCTCGCAGGTCACCAACACAGTGTGTCATCACAGTGTGGGAAGACTTCATGGAGATCCCAACAGAAGGCAGCCAGGTCTGGATCTCAGACCTGTACATCATGCTTGTGGGTGTGGACCCAGATGACAAGCACCACAGCACACTCATTGGAGTGCATGGGGCGGATGTCTACCTCACAACAATGAGCTTCATAGGAGACAGGGCAAAGGCCAGAGCTATCGATGTGAAAGAAAACAGCAAACTCTACATATCAGGTGCAGTCTCGCGTATGGTCTTTATTAGCAGGTGCACTGTGCGGAGCTGTGCAGTCTCTGACATTCACTTATGAGCGTAGAATTATGCAGTGCCATGCCGTAGTTGAAATCATAGGGATCATGTGTTCTTGGTGACACTCTAGGCCAGATGCATTGTATGGTGTATGATATAGGTACTCTCACTCTGTGAAGCCCGGTGTCTATGGAGTTATGCCTGGAACTTTATACACCTGCGAACCCCTGTGTAAGGCCTACTGCCAGCCTCCAATAGCAGGGCCGCCTCTCATATTGTGTGTATAGTCGCAGCCAAACTCCATAGAACTGCTCATGTCTCTCATTCGTAATGTTCGGATTGTGAAGTAGCGCGGCAGAGTTGAAAGCATGGGTAGCATGCATTATGTAGCTCTAGAGGACAATTCAGGGCAGCGAGATTGCATGTTGTTTGACAGTCAGTACCGTTTTGTGAAGCCCGACGAAGTAATTGCTGTTAAATGACTCCATGTTCACGATCAGCCTTCTTGTGTTCATATTGCTGCAACACACATGACACTCATGCATGCAGACTCCTTCTTCACAGGCTTCGCAAAGGACCGGGATGGTGTCATTCGCCTCAGTGCGGGTGCGCTAGCAACCATCGTTAACACCACGTTCCAGAACAATGTTGTGGCCGCAACCTCCTACCAAACCACAGGTCCTGCTGGTCCAGTGGCAGGGCTCAAGTACGATGGGCTCTCCAGTGCCGCATCAGTCTGGTTTCAGGACTGTACATTCGAGGACAACGAGGGAACGGTGCCGGGGGATGTTTCGGTCACCTCTAAAGAGTGCAGAGTGTACTCCAACACACGGAGTCCCACAGTCTGGGACTTGGAGCTCAGCCAGGAGCTGAGTCCCTGGCTTGTCATGCTCCGCAGCAAAGAGTCTGGGGAGGCAGCTGAGGATGTGTTTGATGGCCGCTCGTTTCCGACTGAAAACGACCTGTTTTTCGCTGTCGTTGCGAAGAAACAAGCTGTGGCTACAGGGCTCCCTCAAGTGCTGCCGACTCGGTTACCGGAGGGGAGGGATTTCTTAGTTCGTGATCCGTACTTGAGTGGTTCTGGGTCGTTCTGGAGCAGCAGAAACGTTGCTCTGATTTTGGGGATGGCAGGATCTTTTGGTGTGATCGTGATTGGTGTGCTGGTGAGGTGTTTCTGGCATGGGAAGTCCAAGGTTGAAGCTGAGGTGGTCATATCAGTGCAATCCTACCCCCATTATGTATTTGTCTTTCCTCTTCATGCCTCTTTATCTGTTGTTGCAAAATCGGGTGACGTTCATAGTACTTGTGTGTCCAATTTTGTTATAAGAACCATCCTGAGCGACCCAGAAAAGTCGTACATCAGATTAAAAAACCGAAATACATTTATCGCAAGTACATCTTATCTACTGTTATCGCATGAACACTTACACAAAAAAAAAGAGCCGTGTTTGTTGCCCATGCGCTCACGTATGCTTAGTGCGTTCAATTGTTTAGTTATTTGTTTCCAAGGCCTGGGCCTCAGGTCGTGTACAGTTTCTTCTTCTCGCCATGCATGCAACGACGCTCTCTGTCAGGCCATGCAAGTTTACAGACCGGAATGATGTGAAAAGGCACAAACCCAAACAGCCAGAACCGGCCCACACAATATACACCATTTCACTCTCTGGACAGGCTGCTCCTGAACAACTTCCTTCTCAGGTTCAGGCAGAACTATGTGTCAAGTTGTTTTCCTTGCATTAGCACACCTTTTTAGTTTTCCAGTTATGGAAATGTTTTGCCTTTCAGACCTATTTCTTTTTATTCACATCAGCCTGACTCATGTCGATCTGTTTCAGCCCGCTTATAACCTCCGGTCGCATTTCTTTTCAGTGCATCTTCTGTCCATCAGTAGCCCTTTCTTTCACTCTTTCTTTCATGCCACACGCAGCAGTGTTCCAGGCAGTTTCAATGCATTGTTGAGTGCAGAAATATGGCGAGCATAAACATGTTTCAGATGGTGCTGAGGCAGAGGGTGGACCGCTGTCTGGTGAAAGGCATGCGAACCAAACAATTGTCCATTTAGGAAATCCAAAGGCCACCCTGCCAACAAGTTGACAGTGCTTTTATAGCAGAGACTGTGGTGGGCATTATGGGGCTCCGCTGATATCATCAATGCACACAATCGGTGAAGGAATAGGTGTGTGTGTGTGTCCATTTCTCTCATTCACGATGATCGATGCCCTTTTTGCCGCTACTGACCAAATTCTGTGATAAATGTTGGCCACATCGTTAAAGAGATTCTGTTGCCCGTCAAAAAGTCCACCAACAGGTAAGTTGTGTGTCCCATAACGTATTCTTCCATCAACTATACCGTGCACTAGTGATGTTCAATTGTCTACCAGTCTGAACCTGGTATGCAACCAAAGTCGCTGACCACTGCGACATGTAGCGCTACATGTCTCAGTGGTCAGCGACATTGGTGGCATAACAATACCACGTATAAATTATATCCCCAGAATGTCTTCATCACTGAACACTGAAAACTGAAGACTGAAGGCTGACCACTAAGCATGTTTACGTGCAGTTTCAAAGATAAGCACAACCATGGTTATACCTGTTGCGCCCTGCAACCCTGTGACAGTGCCGGCCAGTTGCTTTCCTGACACTACAAAGAAGCAAAGTGCCAGTACAAAGAGAAGTGCCCCACGTATGAAGGCTGCTCATCAGATTCTGGGCTGTTTTGGGCCGACAGACTATATTCCTGATCGGTTTCGCCTTCTGGGCCGCCAGCATCGGCGTACAGGAGGTGTGGATTTATGTTTGGGGCACAACTGCTGCAGCTTTCATGTTACAGCGTGTATGTATCAGAATGCATATATGGGATGTACCTGCACATGAGCCATACGATGGAGTTAAAGCTGTCACACATAATGTTCCTGTTTGTATTGAACATGTTGGAGACTAGAGCAAGCTACCAAAGTTGGAAACTTCGGTGTTCGTGCCAGGTTGAATATAGTTCAAAGATGCTGAAAATTCGCTTTAGGTGTGTTACTATGGTGCTACACAGAGTATTCCTCTACTTTATTTCGGCCGTCTGATGTGTTTGCAGTGTTCAACTTGACTATACTCAACTTGAATATTCAAAGAAATGTTTGGTCGCTCAGTACACAGTAATTTTGATATCCCGATTCACTATAAGTCACCCAGGTTGTGTGTATAAACACACGATGCTATGCAGAGAACTCCGTGGTACAGTTTTCAAAGCGGAAAGATGGCCCGAACACCTCACTGTACGCGCTGAAGTTCTTTGCGAGGCGCAGCAGCTACGTGGAGGAGGTGGCCATCTTCCGCCAGGCCCCCCCGCACCTGCAGCGCTTCATGCCTGCTGTTAAAAAGTACGAGGCCAATCTGGATGGCGCCGTGAAGGACGCCTTTGGGCACCCTGTGCCGCCGTTCATAGTGGTGGAGAAGGCGGTGAGCCTCAGCGACCGCGCGCACCGCATGCCCGTCGACCTCTACACCCTCGCACAGGTGGGCACATCCTACTCACTGCATGTAGGCACTGCTGAGTGTCCATAATGACGTCACAACTGAATGTCACCAACACTATTCATTGTGTGCAGATACTGCTCAGTGTGTCAACCCTTCTCACTGTACCAAATACTTCTCAGTGTGTGCAGACACTGCTGAGTGTGTAAACCCTACCCGCTGTAGCAGATAATATTCAGTGTGTGCAGACACAGATTCTACCCCAGACGTGTACTCACAAACAGTGTTCACAGGTAAGACTGATGTGTGCACCAATTGCGGCTGAAGTTGTGCACATCATTCATACGTATCGATAGAACATGTTGGAGCTGATCATGGGTGAAACTTCAGAGCCTGCTGGCTGGCAATGGACAGTGTCTCGTTGCCTTGAAAGAAATACATTGATTGGGTGCAGTTTCGCTGAATATGTGACCGAAACAGGTGGGTTGATGGTGGTGCAGGTGGTGGGGCATGTGAGCCAGAGGATTGCAGAGCTGCATGAGGCGGGCCACGTGCACCGCGACCTCAAGCCCGGCAACATCATATGGCAGGCCAGCACTCGCAGCTGGCTGCTCATCAACTTTGGCATATCATCGCCTGCGGGGGGGCAGGTGCCGGTGGCGTTCACGCCCTCCTACGCTGCCCCTGAGACACTTCTCGCCCACCTGCGCGGGGACAGGATGGTGACTGCGGATGCTGCTGTGGATGCATGGGCTTTGGGGGTGATTGCGTTTGAGCTGTTGCTGCAGAGGCCTGCCTTTGGCTTCCTCGCTGATATGGACAAGGTGTGATGTTGTTCGCATTCTTTCACACAAACTGGTCGCATCCTGGGTTACAACAAATGAATACGAAACCGTCAAATTAAGCAACACACGATTTGCTCAGCATAACACACGCCTGCGGCAGTGAGTTCAAAGCCACAGGAATATTTAAATAGCACACCTGCATTGCTCACAGGGTTTCAAATTTCTTTCTGCACTGCATCGCTTGCTGCTTGCTATGGCTTCGTCAAACTTTCCTTCCCGTGAGGGGTTTTTTATTGAGCAGGCATGCAAAGATGTGATGGACCCATATGCAAAACTACCATGGGACCATGGAGACATCACGCAAGAGGAAAAACGGAAATTTGGTGACCTCAGGGGTCCCATGCTGATGCTTCTGCAGCATGACCCAGCCACCCGCGCCTCTGCCCGGCAGTTTATTGAAGACGTCAGACGAATCTTCTCTGAATGATGTTCTCTTGAAGATGCTGCAGGAATGCAATGCATCTGATGCCTTGTTGCCGTCCTTCGAAGGTCATTTTGGAGAAAATTATTTCCAATGATTCTGTATACGTTGCCCTGAGGATGCACAGCTGAAGCGCCACATCCAGCAACCTTCCAACACAAGTAAGACAAACAGCAAACTTCCAAGACAAGTATTCTACGAAGAGTCTATGCCAGGCACGTGTTTTTGGGGTTGTGCTTCAATCTCAGGCTGCCCTGGTTCTTGCGTAATCCCTACAACGAGGCTTCTTTCCCTCACTTTTGAACGCCGAGTCGTGAATGTCTTCACCGCTGAACGAAGTGCTTTGCCGGCAGAGCTTCTCGCTGCCGGCCACAGCATGAAGGATTTCACCAGAAGCATCGACACTGTTGGACAGTGACGTACTTTTGGCATGACGTCCCTGAATCCATGTATAGCCAGCATGCACTGTAAGGTATCGTGGGAAGTTGCGTGCACGCCTGTACGTGCTCGAGCGCCCAACTGCATGGTATCCTTCAGCCACTAGTGCAAATCAAGTAGTGTTCAAACTGTTGTGGCCTCCATGGAGATCCTGGGCCCCGGTTTTTTTATTCATGTTTTCGCCCCCAGGGTCTTTGTTCGGTTCTCGAGTACCTTATTCGTCTCACAGTGGAGTACTCCCTTAATTTTATACATTTTACGAGGTTTCGATCAAACCTACGGATTTTAGTTTTGGGTGTCCTTCTTCTCCAGCTCATAGTATGCATGCGCTCTCTGGCATCATTCGCACCCTTTGGTGCATGAATCTAGTCCAGACGATGTAATTTCCTACTTCCCTGCATCATGTTCATGTAAACCATTATTTGTTGAACGTACTCATTTTCTGCGAGCCAACACAACGACCAATCCTGACGTTCACCAAAGCTTCTCTCGAACCACTGCTGGACCCGGCACCACCGAACCTGAGGTGCATGTGATCCACAATTGGATCCCGTTTCCGGGCCACCGTGGTGCTCGCACGGGTCGTGTATCTTTGGGTACATGTCGTAGCTCATGTGATGCAATACATGACTGTGATGATTCGCCTTCCATTGCCCTGCATAACGTACGTCACATGTTGTCAGCATGCCAGGGAAACAGGGCTGCAAAACAAGAACTACCCAAGGCCGCGGGCCAGCGCCTCTGTTGTCGCGCCACCAGGAGATACCAAAGCCCGGCTGAGACACGTCGCGTTGATTGAACTGAAAGGTTACAACACAGTCCCAGTAATGACCATTATTAGATCCTATAAAGCAATGACTAGTTCAGACTCTTTGTCTGGTAAGCAAGCAGACATGTCTACATGCATATAAGCACACTGTACCATGTGGCTACTCTTGTTAAGAAAATATTCGTCTGACGTCTTCACTGAACTGCCGGGCAGTGGCGCGGGTAGCTGGGTCCCGCTGCAGAAGTTTCATAATGGCACCCCTGAAGCCACCCAGCTTCTCCCGGTCTTGTTCAGAGATGCGGCCCTCCTCCCATGGCAGTGGCGCTGCTGGGTCCATCACATCCTTGCATGCCTGCATCAAATAGGAATCTCTGGCAATACAGACGTTGCATGAAACTGCAAAGTCTGCTGCTCTTTCACAATAACGCCTGCTTACATACAAGATAGTGTATGTTTTCTTGAACACTTACTTTGCATGCGAACTACAAAGAAAAGTTTGACATCAAGCGCATGTATACGCCATAAGACTTCCTAGGAAACCTGGACTATTGGTTCCACTATTCGCATGATTTTCAGGCATCACACTGTCGCATGTTAGGATCTGAAGCATGTTTGCCTGTTCAGAATTTTGGCAATTGGGTTAAAGCGAAGGATGCCAGCAAATTGTGCGATAGAATGTGAAAGAATCACACTTTGTCCATGTCAGCGAGGTAGCCAAAGGCGGGCCTCTGAACCAACAGCTCAAACGCGATCACCCCCAGGGCCCATGCATCCACAGTAGCATCCGCAATCACCATCCTGTCCCCGCGCTGCTGGGCGAGAAGTGTCTCAGGGGCAGCGTAGGAGGGCGTGAACGCCACCGACACCTGCCCCCCCGCATGCGAGGAGATGCCAAAGTCGATGAGCAGCCAGCTGCAGGTGCTGGGCTACCACATGATGTTGCCGGGCTTGAAGGTCGCGGTGCACGTAGCCCGCCTCATGCAGCTCCGCGATCGTCTGGCTCACATGCCCCACCACCTGTAACACCATGAACACACTGTTTTGAATCCACGATACCAATGTTCAAACAATGTCCAGAAATTTTACATTGTCTCAGTTTTGCGTGCTTTCAACACTTGTGTGCTTTCAACAAAAGAAAAACTGCTGAGCAGGGAACCGTACGTTTTGTTGTACTTGAATCAACTTGGATCAAGTTGTACTTGAATTGGCTGCCCAGTTAGTTTGAATCAAGTTCGATCAAGGTATGCTTGAATTGTCTGCCCAGGTAGCTTTAATGCGTTTATTTCGAACCTGAAACACAACTACTAGAGCACACCTTGTGGTACTAAGTGCACTTGCAGTTTTAGGACAGGGTCACGTTGTGTAGACTAGCACAGGACCTCCCAACTTTGTCTGATGCCAGGTCAAGTGGACAACCCGCCCCTCTAAATGAGTCTAGTTATAAATAGTTAAACTCTACTAGCTCACCTAGAGTACAAAATATTACTAAATCTTAGAGTAACTAGAGTACTCGAGTAACTTACGAGTATACCTAGTGATAAATAGACTGGAAATCAGGGTTCTGGTGACAGGTCAAGTGGGTAAAATAGACTTGCTATTTTCAACACTTGGGCCCAGATGAATGCAGTGTGTCAACACAGGAACAGCCTGTACAGGGGCTTAAACGAATGGCGTGTACACACACCTGTGCGGCGGTGTAGAGGTCGACGGGCATGCGGTGCGCGCGGTCACTGGTGGATGTTTTGTGTTGGTTGATTTTGGCTATTTGGGCTCGTGCCTATTTACTACCTTTATGGTTTGTAATGCATGGTCATCAGCGATTCTTTTTATGGCTAAGAACGTCTACGCCAAAAAATTGAACCTTTTACGCCCAAGAATCATAGGGCAATTCCCCTAAGAACAGACGGTGGTTCAAAGTTTAGCGTGAGCTGTCACTTTCAGGATGCAAGGATTCAATGTTCAGCAGGATCTCGACCACGGTTCAATATTTACTGCAGCCCAATATTTGGTGCCGGTACGGTAATCAAAATGAAAATACAGTGCCTTCAGCTTCTGAAGTTCAGAACGCTCTTGTCCCCCAAATGTGCGTACGTTGTATTGCAACTGTGTGCAGAGGAAAGTATGTGTGTAAAGCTACAGGCACAGGAAAGAATACTGGGTTCAGCAAAATAAAGCAAAACAATGCTCAGGATTGTGTGTCAACATACAGGCCTCACTCCATAGCATGGCTCATGTACCCGGAAATCATCGCATGCCAACTTAGCTCGACCTCGCACTCATGACATGGGACATGCCACTACCGAAGCAACGACAGGAAATCAAGCTAGCCTCTCTACCCACACGGTGCACCAAGCAATGACACTTGAGTATAGGGACTGACTCAAGCCGGGGGAACGCGCCACCAACGTCCTCTTAGACTAAGAGAGAATAGCCAACATCCCTAAGAAACCAAGGCACTGCAGCAGACCGTAAAAGAGGTGTTGACACAACTCTGACCTCTGACAAACCTTGAGTGTCAGAAACAATGCTCAGGATACAAAGACGTACCAAAACTGCCCACTTTCCTGAACCCTGACGATGATATAGACTTTGTGCGATCCATTCTCGCAGTGCCCCCTCCACCACTGTGTAATCTGCCACCTGACCCACCAATTTGCAAGTTCTGAGGCCATCTTTGATTATGTAGCAACTGTGCACGCCGAAATTCGATAATGCCTTCTGCAACTTGACACATTTCTATACCTTCTGCTCGCAATGCCCTGACTGTGAATTTATGCTCTGGCATTCTTCGATTCCATGGAGAAGCCTTCAGGTGTGAGGCTCTTTGAGCCAGATGCGCTAAGCTGTATGCCCGCCAGGTTTTCACAGGGGGCGGCACAGCATAACCAGAAGTGTAGTTGATCGGAAGCTTCTTAGATGGCTTCATCACATGGCCCCAGCTGTATGCTGGCATATCAGCTCTCTGAAAAGCTGCCACCAGATGATCGCTTTGCTGTTCGACCCCCACTACATCATGTAATTGAACTTGAGTTCCGGTTTGTACAGCTCCGGTGTGTACAGCCTTTGCAGAAAAAGAGCAAGAAAACACCCCCGGTGCATCCTGAAAACACACGTAAAGTCAGACTTGAATGCTCTACCTCAAATGCACGATCAAATGAGTCATCCAAGGAACTCTGGTTCAAGGAAACTCGACATCAAGCCCAAAGAGTCTCGTACTAAGGGCCCTAGCGGGCAAACAACTGCTCGGAGTTATTCCCAGAGGTGCATCGAAGTTCTGCAGCGGTATGACTTGAGGCAATCCATGCTAATAGAACTCCAAAATCATGAAACTGAGTGTCTCCGGCATCCTCAACACCACAAACAGTCACACAAATGGAGGAGGTCCGTGTTGTACAGAGGTGTTGAAAGCTTTCCGGGCATGTTTGGTTCTGCGCTAAGACCAAACGCGCCCGAGCCTGGAAAGCTAGTCGTAGTGTAGTGCTAGGAGCGATGCTGTCACTGATATAGAAGCCGTAGCTTCGACCAAAACCGTAACATGACTCAATGCGTGGAACCATCAAACTATGGCCAAAACCGGGGGAAATCTTGCCCCCATCAAAGCAGTTGTGAGGCAGAACTGGGTTATTTGCTGGTGTTTTCAGCGGGTTTTAGAGCACTGGATGAGAGGCAGGCACCTCAGATCTACATGATATGCCGTTGTATGTACGTGTCCGGCAACGTCTGAATAACAACACTGACACTGCAGCGGTAATAACGAGGATAACCAGGAGGACAAGAGCAGCTATCATGATCCAATCCGATGTCGCTAGGCCAGAGTCATCACACAGAAACATGGTGGTGCTGTTACGATCTTCGCGTGTGGCCCTGTTGCCGTTGACATGCATCATCACACAGAGCTGGGACAATGATGAGAACGTCACAGCGTTGATCTCTGGGATCTTTTCTTCTGCAGCAGCGAAGCATTCTTCACGAGACTGTGAAACAATGGTGTTGTAATGAAAAAAAGATGGAGCAAAGACAGCTGCCTCTTCCATCCAGTGACGACATTCTGCACACATAGCGTAGGTTTAAAGTTGCAGGCAAAACTCCATAGCATGGCCCATGTACCAGCAAATCATCGCATGCCAACTTAGCTCGACCTCGCACTAACGACACATGACATGCCACAGATTAAAGTCGATGCATCGATGGGACTGGATAATCGGATTAGAGGATGATAGAATGTAAACATGTGTAAGCAACAAGTATCACTTATGTGATATGTGGAAGTGTGTAATGTTACAGGCATAACTCCATAGAATGCTCATCTGATATGTGGAACAGCTGGATATATCAACTGAGAACAGCCAACAGAAGTGCAGAGGGACAAGTACCACCTACACCCAAGCCACAAACGTATGAAATATCTGTCACTCGGTTACCTGGCTTGCCTATTCACTGTTCTTTCTGGTGTGTACGTCCATTTGGGTTCACTGACATCTGAGTTTCGTTTGCCTGGCAGCAACTATTCGCAGTCTCTGCGACTCCGATTGCCTGTATACCTTCAGAGACCAGCAGACTACTGCATTGTCTGTGAGGGGGCGCACAGCAACAATCTACACCTACATCATTACACGAAGACGTGTATTACACGAAGATGGTATGGTCAGTGCAGGCTGGCAGGGAATCCCGAGCCTGCTACAACATAAACGAACGCTCAAGCACCCTTAGGCGTACCCATGTTCGAATGTATGGGAGCTGGACTGCGGATCCTCATCTCCGGCGTCTGAGAGGACTCCAGACTGGCAATTGCCTTGGTGTACACTAGCCAGGAGCAGGGCGCAAACCCAGAACATCTTGGGAGCCCAACAATTCATCAATAATGTCATATCCTTTTTCGCATGTGAAGACGTCCAGCCAACTAGGTGTATACAGATCGTTGGAACGAGATCGAATGGACTGCGAGAAACCTGTCGCCCTGTGCCAACACGCTAGCCTGAGCTGCACTAGTGAACACAAAACAGTTCTTAAGTTTACCGAGATCGAACGTATGCCACTGTTCAGGGTAGATGCGTGCGCACTATCGGACCAAACAGCAGGTCTTGGAGCTCTGCCACGCGCGGCCACGAGCACTTGCTTTAATGGTGGATATACATACAGTGAGGCTATGCATTGGTGCTCTGGTTCCATTAGTATTTCCTCGTGCGCCCCGCAGTTGGATTGGACCACGCAACCTGCATGCAGCTGCACCTAGGTCAAAATGTGGGTAAACGGCTCACAGTCGCGATACCAGAGTTCACACCGCCACAAATCTTGCAAGAAGGCAGCATGAATATGAATATATATGGGCCATCATTCTCCTGTGTATACTGCACGGCACAGCTTTGCTGCCGACAGACAAAACTTCCACGACTATTATTCCTCCTTTTCCTGACCAGGTGTGAAACAACACTGACTTGTAAGCATGCAGTTGTAGAAGTAGCAACGTTACAAGTGCGTAAGCGTTAAGTATCTCACCTGTGAAACAACACTGACTTGTAAGCATGCAGTTGTAGACGTAGCAAAGGAAACTAT